>JAVGVS010000640.1:0-52500 GCA_032718565.1 Distichodus sexfasciatus | reverse complement strand
AAGCGCTTACCTTTTCACACTTTACAATCTGGAATCTGGACGTATCGGGCAAATCTAAGCGTCGTCCAGTCCCGATATCATCGCGGCGTCACTAATTAGAAGGAAATGTATGTTCTTGTTTTATAAGCCGCTCTCTCTCTCTCTGTGATGAACAGGCCAGGCTCCGGCTCTTTCCTGCACCGGTGCTCAGTCCTGGGCAATGCCATGAAGATTCTGGGCATCACGCCGGTTGAAAAATGTGAACGCTGATGGAATAAAGCGGTGAGGAATGCTGCGTGTTGAGTGTGACGGTGAGATGTGGGTGTCTGGGCGTACAGGACATGGTGTTTAGCAAAAAATCTCATTCTATACAGAAATATCACGATTTATTGCAGTAATGTTCAGCCTCATTTACCACTAAAGTTGTTGGAGAGTCAATGATACCGCTATCATGTTTTTTTACAATCAATACGACACAGATAGTGTGTTATTTTAACAACAGAAACCAGAAAAATAATGCTTTAAAAAACGCAAGGAATACATGACTGTGATTATTCTGTTTCATGGTGATATCATAATACTTGGACTTAAACTCTGTGTTCCAACTAAAACAATGTAATAATTACACACCCATACTCTATGTCTATGGTAAATAAATTATAATTAAAATAACATCTCAAACATGATTCCTTTAAACACAGTTGTGTCATTTAGTGACGCTCCCTACCCCAAGGGCGCTTAAAAGCATCAGGAACACAGAGATTGTGAGTGAGAGCTGGTGTTGTTAAGGAGATTAAACAGTATAATGGTGTGATGTGTTGCTTGTTCTGCTCATTGTCATATTAATATGTAGCAATTAGTGTGAATGTTGAACAATAAACCAGCTTTACCACAGTCACACTTCACATGAAGAACCAACCAAGCGTTTACAGATCGACTCCATAGATCAGACCAGCGCCACAGAGACCAGATACAGCTGTTAGTCGTAATCAGACCGGTCTCATGTCCACGTATCGGTGCCATCTTTAAAATCATTAAAAGTAACTTTGACGTATCATCATAAAGTTCTAAATGAAATAGTAACTTATTGTTCAACTGTAGAATTAAAAAACCCAGCCAATTCTTCTTTTTCAATACAGCATGATAAAATGTAAAAAATTCTGTTTTTTAATTCAGCACTATAAGAAGTTTGGTGCAGGAATCCTAGAGCTCAATTTACTTACCTTTTAATACCTCCACAATCTTTTTTACTACCAACACGACATTGAGCTGCTGCCTTTTTTAGCCCTTCCTTAACATTAGCCCTTGCTGTCCTAACCATAACCCTTAGTCCCACCCTAATAAGGTCAACCTGACACTTCAGCACCACTGCAGAATCAGAATCCTGCTCAAATCCCCCCTACACACAGGCAGCAGAAGCTACATGCTGAGGCCTTTCACTCTGATCTGAGACCAGCTGCGGCCTCCTTTACACTAGCTAAGATTAGAGCCTCGGGGCCC
The DNA here is from genome assembly GCA_032718565.1 of Distichodus sexfasciatus. Lineage (NCBI taxonomy): Eukaryota > Metazoa > Chordata > Actinopteri > Characiformes > Distichodontidae > Distichodus > Distichodus sexfasciatus. The sequence goes on along the minus strand of JAVGVS010000640.1, from coordinate 51,021 downwards.
AATATACATAAATGAGAAGACACAGCACAGTACATACTGACCCGCATCACTGACACTATTCATAAGTAAATGCTTCCCGGTCATTCCCCAGGACCGGCTTAAGCCAGTCTTTAAATGACGGGTCATCAAGCCAAGTTTTATTAACTTACATTTCCCCATTTCCGCTTTGTGAAACACTAGAGGCGAAAGTGTATACCATTAATATTAGAATGTTTGTCAAGACAAATGGCTTGCCGCAAAAAATTCGCGGGCTTAGAATTTCAAAGTCGCATGCGCAAATGTCGAGAAGAGACTCGAGAGCACAAAAATTGAGAATCGAGTGCGTGGTTGTGCTATTATGCCACAACTGTATTTTTTCCTCTCAAGAAATGCCTTTTTCGATGTTAAAATAAATGCCGCCGCTGCAAAGTAGATTACCAAGAGCGTATGTACACGAGACATCATTCCTATCACTCAGGTCCCGCCGGCAACATTAAAAAAAATTCACGCAAGTTCAGTAATTTAAGGAGACAGGCCTGCACATAATTGAAAAACTGAAAAACGCATAGGCCCAGTTGGATGGGGGTTAAAAAATTTACTACCTCGTCAGATGACGTTTATTACTTTTTACTGGCCTTAATTTGGCCTGATTTAATTTACTACCTTTTACAACCCCGCGGCAACCCTGCTATTGGTGAACGTGTTGTTGAAACGTTAATATAATAAAAAGTATATGTAGACGTTTTAAAGCCTTTTTATTAAAAGCAGTGTTTTCTTTCTGGGAACAATAGTGACTACATTTACATCAGGCATGTCTTGTGAAGAGGGAGTTTGTTGGTTTTCAGCCGCAGAACTTCATTTGTGAGGAGTAAGGCTTCATACAGATCAAAATGTCAGTCAGGGTTGATTTAGAATGAAAATCACGTGCTGCTGATCACGCTCGTTACATCACGTCTGGAGCGTCCTCAAGCTGCTGCTCGTCGTTACAGTCCATCCAGGAAAAAGAAGAATAAACATTAACTAGATTAAAAAAGAAAGGTCCACGCCCTGCACGAGCCTGCCAGGAGTATAAACGCAGACGCGCTCTGGACGTTACGGCGGGAAATGCGCCACGCCGGGCCGGTCCGCCGCTTCACACTTGACAAAGACGCCTGATGGGAATGTGTGATTCTGCTCCTCGACAGGGAAACGTGCGTCTGATTCACCATTCCGGTTCTGCACCTTTTCCGAGTGAATGAAATCTGAAATAAAGGAATTATCTGAAATTTGCTTACAGGAGGAGAGAAGCCACGCTCACGCTCAGACGGTGATCAGCTTTCTCTGTCCGTCTTTGCTGGTGCTGGTCCGGCTCAGCCTGCTGGTGTCCTGCTTGGGCAGACCGTACAGGTAGATGGACACACACACCAGCAGAGCTCCTGTAGTAAAAGTGGCAGCTGTGCAGAGAGATGAACATGCAATTTTTAGTCCAAACATAGGGCCGCAGATATGCACCAACATTTAACATCCCGATAACAATCACCATAAAGTATGTTTTCTATAAATTCAGCCCAAAAATATACCATTCGGCCCCTAATATACCTCTTCACGCAGCTGAAAACATGGCTTTTTGCGGTGCTCCAGTGACTTGTGGTCAAACGTAGCTTTTAATGCCATAAAATGTCTGTAAAAGGCGGCGCTTTTTTAAGGCAACATTAACATTTTAAGAAGTGTCGGTATTAGAGCGCCGCAGAAACACAATTAACAAATAAACTGTGAATGGGTCTTTACTGTCAACTGTAACAAAGTAGGAATCGCGGGTATCTTGGGCGCCCACATGAGTGTAAGCAGCAGAGCAGGAACATTTCCACGGAATTTACAGAAAATCTACTGTATTGTGATGTATGTCATTATCAGGATGTGAGATCGTGGTGGTATCACAGCCCTATAGACGTTTGTAAGTGGACACTTCAACACCCTGGAGAAAGCAGGAAGACAATAATCATCATGGGCGGTAGGAGTGCACGGTATAAACGGTGTAAAGGTATGCTATATACCTGGCCAACGAGCAGAGATTTTGATCATACCGGTATTAGCACTGAAATTTCGCCCGCCGCGAAATGACAATCAAGTTATGCTTAATGCGCAAAACCGCACTACGAGGCATTTGTTTTCGGAAAACGGAGGTACGGAAGAGCAGCTCTTGCCAAGAAGACCGGTGCAACGTCCATAATCTGGACAGGGTTTGGATTTAGGGTCTCGGATACTGAGCAGAAAAACATAATCTGCAAAATATGCCGGGCGATAGTAATTGTAAAGAGAGGTAACACGAGCAATCTGTTCTACCATCTTAAATCGAAACACGCTGTTGAATATGAGAGGCCAAAGAACGCTGACTTTCTCTAAACGCCAAGTCCGCCTCAGAGCACAAGTGATAAAAATGTTGGCCAGCAGACCTCAATCACCCAAGCATTTTCTAAAGGCTCTCCGTATGACAAACAGTCATCGGTGGATGGAAATTGCAAATGCTATATCTGTATTCTTGTGTAAGAACACACATGTTGCTTCCAAACAGTGGAGAGAAGTGGCTTTAAAGAAATGATTAAAGTCCTTGATTCCCGATACGTGGCACCTAACCGCACGTATTTTAGCAAAGTCGAAATACCCAAATTGCATGGCAAGGCCAACGAGCAACTAAAACACGCGGGCATCAAACATGATGCTGGGTTTACTACTAAAGGGCACGGCACTGGTGGCAACATTGCAACATGCCACACCGGTCTGTACCTTAAGCCAGAGACTGGACAGGCTTGTGTTTCTGGCAAAAAATCTGCCACAAACTGGCATAAAACTAATGTTAAAACTTAAAAAAGGGTTCTTTTTTGCACTTTATTTAATTTTTTAAGTCATCTGTTAGTCTTTGCTTACAGAAAAGACAGTTATTGAAATTTTAAGAACTTTTGTTAACAGTTGCAACAATGTAGTTCTTTAAATCGCTTTTCATATTTTTTGTTTAATAAAAAAATATTCCAGTCTACAACTACTTTGAAAATGCCTTAACAGTTTATTATACGATTCTGTTGGAAGCTTTGCTATGGACGATGTGACCCCTTTCAAAAACAGTTATATTGGAATTTTACTGATATAATATATAACGCGAGCAGATACCGCCTATCGCCTAGGGCTCAAAATGCACCGCAATATGATTTGTTTGCCATATCGGCATGTTCCCAATGGGCAGACTGTGTGTGTGTTAGAGAGGCCCCGGCTCTCAGCCCTGGCGCAGGAGTGCATGAGTGTGTGTAAAACTCACTGATCTGCAGTCCGAACAGCGTGACCGAGGCGATGGTGGACAGCACGATGGCGGCGGCCGCCGAGAAACCCTTCATGATGTTGTCTGTGTATTTCACCACCGGTAGAGTCCACTCCACGGCCAGAACTGCAGGAAGGACATTAGCATTACAACATCATCATCATCATCATCATGTCACCAAATGCGACCCTTTAACAGCCACAATATGTGGCACCAGTTCCAGAACAAAAGGTACCGAGCCAGTTTTAGACTGGTGCTAATGTTTTACCAATCCTGCACCAAACTGGGGACCTGGTGCCAGTACCCGTTCATTTTGAAAAATGCGGATACTAGTGCCAACACCACATCGGGTAAGGAAAAAATCTGGCACTGGCTCGACACTGAATAGTTCCAACAGGAAAATGGCACTGACCTCGTGAGTTTTGAGAGGACCCAACGGAATTGTGCCACGCTTATTGGAAGTGCCGATGTTGTTCTAGTTTACAATGTTGGCACCCGTGAGTAGTAAAATCGAACTGGCACCAAGCAGGGAAAAGATGTTAACATGTGTGTGTGTGTGTGTGGAGTATAGAGCAGAGCTGTGTGATGTGGAAATAAATGATAGCATTGTTGCATATTCTACTGTATGGTTTATTTGATGGTGGGGTCAGTTTTTAACAGTGTAAAAAGTGAGGGTCTATTGGAACACTACAGTTTTAACAAATAAAACGGCATTAAAATGTTTTACTGTCAACTGTGTAAAAATACAGGTGAACTGTGGCACTTTCGGCGTTCCATATGAGTGTGTGTGCAGAGCTGAGCACAGACAGCAGGTTTCATGGTGAAAGTCTCACTGAATTTTGAAGAAAATCTACTGCATGCGATATATACCTATGGGGGATGAGGTTTTGGTCAAGATCACACAGCCCTGCTGGAGAGGTCCAGCACTACAGACCACAAAGTGACTCCACGGCGCAGTCAAGAAGAAGCCTTTCTCCAGCACCTGGGCCCGGCTGGTCAGGTAAACCTCCGGCCAGCGCCACTGCTGATGCCCTAAATGTACATCTGATGTTCTCACTCCACAGGACGGTCCAACTCTTTTCAAACACCTTTCTCAGTACACACTCTGTCACACAGGTAACACACGCGGAGTCAAACTCCACTCTCATCTCACACATATACAGTACACTGAGACGAGAACCAAGACACACAGGACACAGATACAGAAATAAAATATTAATATAACTGCAAGCAGTGATTCCGGGGGCCATGCAGTTTGCAGCCTTATGAGTTTTTGACGAGTAAGATGGTATAAGACTTTTGAGAATCGGGCGCTACGTTCAAGTTATTGGACAAAACGCAAAAATAGCTTATTATTATAGCGCCACCAACTGGCAGAGTGATGCACTTTTTGCCTGAGTAGGTGGTGGGTACATGACCCATATGCCAAATTTCAAAGCTGTGGAAGTCCTACAGTTTTTCTCCACAACGCTGGAGGCAAGTAGAAAAATACACAATAAAAATCATGATTTATTCCAATAGGGTACCACGCAGTGTTCCACTGCATGGCTCCTTAAAAAAAACAAGTAGGAAATGCACAGCCTTCAGTCACGAGAGATATTCAGGATATGTGCAAAATGTACAATTATTCTGCGCATTACATGTGCCGACAATCTATGAACTACGGCACAGCTTCAGCACAATCACATCACATAAAACCTTCCTCTGGGATTTGATAATAAAAATACCTTAAAATTAAGATATAAACTGACAAAATAAATGATTGTTGTCTAATACTACATAAACACACACCTTCTAAAATACAGATTTCAAAATTTCTCTGAGTAAAAATGCATATTAAAAAATGAATAATAAACATGAATATATTATTAAAACTAATAATAAAACAATACATAAAAATAAGTGGTGGGCCGTTATCGGGCAAGTAATTCAGTAGTTGCATTAACGTGAGATTCTTATCGGGCGATAAAAAATACCGGCCAAGTAATCTCTTCACAAAGTTGTGTTGGGAGCTGGGTCTACACTACGCAAGCTATGATGACTTTCACCGTGATATTTTAGCGCGGATGTATACCTAGCCGAATTGCACTGTAGGGGCAAGAACGAGTCTTCGAACCTGTGTGTATGCCTACTGTGAAATGTTTAAATGAATAAACAGTTAGTAAACACAAGTACATCTTATTGAACATAATTTATTTTCATCACCAATTATCATAGTAGAACAGCTTTCTCAAGCAGTTTGTGATGCATTTTGGAAACAGGAGATGAGCCCCTGGTCTAATGCGCCACCTGGCTTCAGAAACCCGTTCTCAAAGACTTACTTTTAGTCATTATTTGGGTAGCACACATATTCTGAATGCCTTCGGCAGAATTCAAATGAGCCATTTTAATCTAGATTAATCTAGATTAATTCCAAGATTACAGTGAGATTAATCTAGATTTAAAAAATTAATCTATGCCCACCACTAATAAAAATACACATTCAAAAATAAATCCATTTTTACTGACTAATAATAACACAACAATAACAGACCATAAACATAAGGGGAATTTACAGCACATCAAACCAAGAGAACACTGGAAAAACATTGTGGGAAGACTGCAATCACTTTAATACATGATAATATAAATAAACATTGATCAAAACCTGCGTAAAGCACCAACGTGGTGAGTTACAAGCTTGCTGCTGAGATCCACAAAGTGATTTAACGTGACGTGATGTATTTAAACTAAAACTGAACCAAAAGTTGCAGTTTCCATCGACTAAATCCAGACTAAAACTACTAATGAGCAAATGAAAATATTATTAAACCAGACATGTATTTTAGTCAAACAACTACATTTAAAGCTTAAACTGAAATCAGTCAAAATGAAGATTTAATCTCAGCACTAAACCTTACACTACAAACCAAAAAGTTCAGACAGAGTTCATACCTGCGAATCCCGAGCAGAGCACGGCCACGGCCACGGCCACGAAGCCCAGGAAGGGGTTCTGCTCCACCTGCGGAGACAGTTCACACGGCTTTTCAGCAAATTCTTCTTTTGAAGGACATTAAAACCCTTTCCACGTGGAGATTTGGTATTAACCGTAAAACTTAACCCAGTGATGCGTCTGTTTTCCATCTACAAGATATGTCCCGTGAAGACTGAATCTTACCTTAATTGATCAGAACTGGAACAGCAGCAGGAGTCAACCGATGCGCTCATTTCAGTGTCGATAACAATTATTACTAATCAAGAAGATTGATAATCAATGTTTTTCCCAGATAATTGATCACTTTAATTGATTAGTATTAATCAGTATCAGCAGTGAAAACACCGGTCGAGCCCTAATTTAAACAGTGCAAATGCTCTGAGTACTAATGTAAATAAGGGTGTAAGTTAGAGTTCATATTTGAGATGAAGACAGAAAACTTATTAATAGTAAAGACAACTGTTTATCATGTCACCGCAGCATTCCATCAGGAAGGGGGTGTGTGTGTTTGCTCAAGGTTCCTCTATTTGCTGTCGATTTATTGACGGATCTCTGACTCACTGCGTAACAACATAAGCACTTTACCACAGCAATCCATCATCCTCCATCACCAACCCACAGCAAACCCACAACCATGAGGAGCGTAGCGACGGGCAGTTCATCCAACACGCCATTTCACTATAAACCTTGTTGGTGAACTATGAGAACAAAAAACTAAATGTTTTAACCGTGATCTGGATAAAATCTTCAATTAATCGAGATACTGATTTGAGGTGATATCAGCCAACACCATGTGATCTTATGCACATACAATGCACAAAATGATAATACATTTTGCACATGTAACTAAAACCTACACATTTTCCACCTGTAGTTTACATATTTTACAGTTTATTTCTCTGTGTGTCTTCTACGTGTCTTCTTCGTACTCTGTAGGACCTGGAGCCACGTCGTCTCGTCTCTCTGGTCGATAATAAAGTGATGATACACTTTACATGAAGTCATAAAGTTTTCATTTTGTATCAATGCTATGGACTGGTTGTATCGATGCGGAGTGATCGCTGCAGCCCTGGTTGGCTCTCACCTGGACCTTGGTGGACTCTGCAGGTTTCCACTGCACCAGCGTGACTCCGGCACACAGCATGAAGACGGAGAACCACTGCAGCCGGCTGAGCGAGCGATGCAGCATCAGCACCGTGCACAGCGCCGTGCAGGGGATCTTCAGCTGGTACGTCACCTGGCAACAACAAATCAACTCAATTAAAGTTCGTTGGTCGTTGGTGCTGTCGCCTCACACCGAGAAGGTCTTGGTTCGATTCCCCTGTCGGCCGTTTGATATGATGAAATATACTGGATGAAGACATTTAAATGCTATGCTTTATTTGGTGGTGTGACAAAATCCACTGTTTACGGCAATATTTGTTGATGGTTTGGAACGCCAAGGCTGCCACAATTCAGGCATAAAAAGCATTGGTATATAAGAGTGCCACAAAAATGATGTTTTTAACGAATAAACAGCATAAAAAGAGGTGCTTTACTGACAGCTGTGTAAAAATACAGACGAATTGTGACACTTTTGGTGTTCCAAATGAGCATGTGAAGAGCTTCACGCGCAGGTGTAGACAGAGTTGAGCGCACACAGGCATCAACGTTTACTTGCAAAAGTTCCACTGAATTTACAGAAAATGCACTATATTGTGGAATATATTGTTATCAGGACATGAGATTCTGGTCATATCGCACGCCCTGCTGTGGGCTCTTTCTGTTGAATCGATGCATCCGTAGCCAGAGTGGCGTACCTGGTATACGGCAGCATCCAGGTTGCTGAGAGCGAGGAAGGCCATGTTGTTCTGGATGGCGTAGACCACTGAGGGAATGCTCAGCTTCAGTAGTTCCTTGGGACTCTGCAAAATATTCTCCACCAACACACTCCTCCAGCAGCTCACACTGCCCGACTCCCTGTATACAGTTAAACACCAATATATCACCACAATATCAACATCACCACTAATCCGACATTTTACCTCAATTACCATTAATGAATTATATGTTAACAGTCGATAATACCGAAGTACCAATTAATCGGTCAAGCTCCACCGTAGAGACCAGTCGACACAGCCTTTAGCGTTAAAAGCATTAACTCATGTTGATCTCAAATATAGTGTGTGTGTGCTGGGTTGATCCTGAAGCCATGTTCTAAAGCTGGGCGATATCACGAGTAATTAACAATTTCTACCTAGATTATGATTAATGAACAGTTACTTAGTTTTTCAGTAGGTTTTTAATTCTCACACTTTACTGAGAAGGTCTGTAAATCTGCTAAACCATAAAGCTGGGATATTGTTTGTAATGAAAGAGTGCACAACTTTGACAAAAAGTGCTGACAGAATGTAAAAAAAATAATCAGAATAACAAGATCAAAATGTTGGTTTCAATTCCTTTAGATTAATTGCCCAGCGCTGAATACATACTGTATCCACTTCAGAAAAAGATCAGATCTGAATGTTAACTGTCTCAAAAAATCCTCTCCATCCCAACAAGAGCCACCACAGCACCGTACAGACACTAAATTATCTAGTAATTTTCTGCACTGCCACATCTCTGTAGTTTATGTTAAATATTATTGTTCAGGAGAACGTTAGTTGAGCTCTCTGTGTCCTGTGTATATGGCTGACTACACAATAAACTCTGCATTGTTATTTAGGAGTGTTTTTGCATCCTCACATCCCCTCGTGTCTTTACCTGGCCAGCATGACTAAACTCAGCAGCAGCTTGATGATCTCGGCCAGGCAGACGGCGGTGGTGGCGAAGTACATGTCCGACGAGACGGTTCTGGTGTAACGCAGTGCCACGGTGTAGGTGGCTGCCACCAGCGTCATCACCATCAAGCAGTACAGCTTAAACACCACGCTCACCGTTTCTGTCAGGAAACACACACACATTACAGTCAAACAAACGTAAATAGACATTAATGTTTTAATTCACTTCTACATTGAGTATTCATAAAGTAAATGATAAAAACACTCCTGTTTTGCTAAACCCTTAAAATAAACAATTTACCACCTATAAACAACCTTTAAGCTAAACCTACAGCATTCATATTCCACCACACACTAAGGGCAGGTCGTAGTGTAATGATTAGAGTGTTGGCCCCGTGATCGCCAGTTTAAGTCCCGGACTGGTAAAGGTACCACTGAGGTACTCATTAGCAAGCACAAGGTTCCCCAAGCACTGTCCACTGCTCCTTCATGGATGGGTCAAATGGAGAGCTCACAAGTGGTTGTAGTGCACTGTTGTGCTGTGCTGTGTTCACTATGACAAATTATAAATAATCGCTTAAATCCCAACTAATCACTGTTTGCAGAAACGTTTAAAAGACACTGACGTGAGTTGCACCTTCTATTGAGAAACTGGAGTTGGTACATTTATTCTGTCAGAATACAAAAAGATTTATGACTGATCATATTTACCCCTGATTCTTGCTGTCATGGAGAAATGTAGTGTTTGGATGAGGTTGGAAGAATCTTATTTCACAATTTTATCTGATTAACTTATGGAGTCTCATGTGAGTATTTTGTGTGTCTTGTAGTGTGTTCACCCTTACAAAAAATTGCAAACAGTTGTCATTAACCTTTGGCAATTTTGCAGCAAGGTCATATTCTCACATGCAAATTGTCACCAATTTGACATTACTGGCAAATACATGACATTTTGCCAGAACATTTCCACAATTTTGCCACTTGTGACTGACAGTGAAACACTTATTCTGGCAAAATCCACTGTTTGTCACAAATCAACCACAAGTTTGCAGCAAACACATTGTTTTTGTAAGTGTATCTGTTCCAATAATGTACAATTAAAAATGGAGCCTGATAATGATAATCACTTACATGTTTCGGTTACACTACATCAACACACACCGGGGGAAAATACTAACAGAATTTTAAAAAATTAAGTTTTTAAGTCTTAACATATTTTTAAAAAATGATCGGAACCATCATTACGAGCAGCTTTATGTCGATTAGAGAGGTCGAAATGTGGGTTTTGATTAATCTGCCCCGCTCTAAGATCCTCGGGGCTTGTATTTTGAAGCGGAAATGGTGAAAAGCATAACGGGAATTTGAGTTTTTGACCAGTAAAGGGCCAGTTGTAGTGTTTTAGGGATATAACGGCCTGCTGGCTCACATCGTCGCTGCCCCAAACCAGGGCTTTGTGATGTTCGAGGACAAAATCAACACCAGTCTGTTCTCCAAAGCAACAAGGAAAAGCGATGTTCAAGTCCCTCCGTCGGAGCGTCAAGCTTAACGTAAAAACGCGAAATGTAATGTTAAAAATGGGGCGATGAAAGGGAAGGATGACGCTTGTGGTCAGGTACTCACCGCTGGCCATGACTGATGTCCCTTACTCACGTCGGGCTACTAGTGTTGGTTTCAGTCCCGCCACCGTCACCATGTCTGTGTCACACTCTCTTGATTAAACACCACACCACACTGCTGCAGACACCGCACCTACAACAAGAGCACTGCTACGGACAACACTAGCGCCAAAATAAAAGTCACCAGTCGCTTTTCCAGTGTTGGAAGAAACGTGTCAAAAAATGTCTGACGTATTTCCAGTTTCAATTAAGAAGCAGAAAACTGAGAAGCGAGAGATTGTATAGTGAACCAGTTTGGTGTTTATTCTGTGTCCTCGTAGAGTCTGTGTTGCTTAATTTTACCACACATCTGCGCTCTCATATTTTGGACAGTGACCTCAATCCAAAGAAATGGCGGATAGTGTAACGGCCGCCGTAACATCGCAAATAATTGCTTGTGAGCTTTTATTTTGACACTAGTCTTCGGCGTGTTTTTACTGTAGTGCTGTTCTTTGTATTAAATATTTGTATTAAATTCCATAAAGTTCTTAACATATGTTTCCAGCTTTCATCTGTATGTTAAGTAAATCAGAGTGAAAGTTTAATCCGGTCATTACCGACCTGTATCCGGAGTTAAGCCGCTTTTGTTAATTACTGTCTTATTTAGATAATGGAATTCAGTATTTATTAATTGAATCTATATTTTATTAATAAAGGTATTTTTCCACTTTCATTGTGAGTTCAGGTATCGCACCATAACTCCATAACTCTCTACTTCTCTTGGTTCTTGTTCCACATACACATATTAAATTAATTCACTTAAAACAATCCTTAATGGTATTGCAAATTCAAAATCATAAGTCACGATGAGTACACACAGTAAAGTTTATTAAGATTTTTTAATTGAACAGCCATTCTTAATCAATCAGTCCTGAAAGTGGGTCACATTTGAACTCATAATTAATGATTAAAAAAAAAAAAAAAACCAGAAAAGGAACAATGTAAAGTTTGGAACAAAGCTTTATCACTGTGGTTTTGGTAGGAGTGAGATGTTAACATTTTGAATAATTTGAAATAATGTGTGCAGAGTGAATGTGTGAGAGTGTGTACTGTACATACTGTAAACAGCAATCACACAATGAATCCCCATCATTACCAAACATAACTCTGATACTTCATTCTGCATCACACAACTTCACACATGATTGTCCAAAAAAAACCAAATCCAGGGTAGAGTGGTTGTGTGAATGTGGTGTGGACTCTGTGTAGAAGCCTCATTGTATCAGAGACGCTGTAGAAGGACAGAGTTCCTGCACTGTGATCCACATACACTCCTATTCTGGAGCATGGTGATGATGAGATCTCAGTTTTAATGTTGTTGTGATAGATAGAAAAAAAGAGAAGAAGCACAGTGCAGACTCCAGGACTGACTGTTGCGTCCAAACACACACTTACACCCCGCTCCTTTCCTACTCATGCCTTTATATGTCACTGCTATGGAAAAACCAAACTTAACATTCCCATTAACCTCCCAGTAACATCGTCCATACAAACTCTCCTTACACAATACCTGAGCATAGGTGTCAAATCTCTCTGGATTACCAGGGTAACACTGGTCTGTCCCATTCCATCTCACCATTCTGTTCTTCTCAGACAGACTGAGGTAATGATGTGCTGTGTTGGGATCCAGAGTCAAATGACAGAAATCTAAAAAACAGATAAATATCAAGATTTTAGTTTTTAATTTGCCAATTTCACTGTCTGAACTGTACATTCACACATTCTATATTTCTACAAATATTACACATATTTCTTAATATGATGCAGGAAATCCAGTTCTGTAGTATTTATATTTCAAAATATGAGTTGTGTGTGTGTGTGTTTAGGACAGTGAGGGTGTATGTAAGTTTCTTAACTTATTATTAACTTATTTAATTTAAAAACGGCATGGATGTGTGTGTTACATGTGAGAAAGTCTTCTCTGCTGGTTGGTTGTGATAAAATTATGCAAACTGCTGCAGCTTTGGAGACAAAGCAAATGAAGAGAAACTAATATTACTACTAATAAATATGATCCATAATATCTATGAATGCGTTTCTAAGCTGCATTTCTCAATATTTCCATCATGATGTTGGAGAGCAGGACAGCTTCCCTTACCAAGTGCAGGTGTTGTTGAATTCCTCCCTGCAGAACTGCGCTAGTCTCTCTTTCAGAGCAGAGAGAGATTTGATCACTCCGTCAAAAGAGGGATGCTGATGGACAGAGACACTGGAGGAGAGCTGAGATCCAGAAGAGACACAGAGAGACTGGAAACTCTACAGAGAGAAAGAAGAAGAAGAAGAAGGAGGACAAGAGGAATGAAGCATCTCCCACCAAAGCAGAGCAAAGACACCAGTGTGTATGAAGAATGAAGTGAACCAATCACACCAGTTAAAGTAACAGCCACATCTTTTACACACTATATGAAGTGAAATTTGGATGATCTGCTGTTAACCACAAGGACAATACTGCAACAGCAGAAACAGCTGAAAGCACAGCTGCGGGCTGGAGTCGAGTAACGTCTCTGCTGCTTGAGAAAAGCCCGCTATTCAAATCATGCAGAGAAACAGTGCTCATGTCCAATCAGCAGCATTGCCAGGTTTTTGTAAGTGAAACAAGACATTTTTAGTTTTTCTGTTTAAAAATGTGACGTCTGTTTTTGTGTCTTTTTCTGCAGTATATTCATGTAGAGCACTACTAATAAGAGAATGTCACCTGATGATTACTTTACTACACCTAACATTTTTGCTTGTATGTAATTAATATTTGTCATGTAGACTGTCACAGACAGAACCGGTGCAAATGTTAGACAACTTCCCAAGAGAATTTAATTAAAGAAAATAAACGAAGGCACAGTGGTCAAACCCAAACACAGAGCTATCTCTAAATTTTCCAGCAAACAGACAGCACATCAGACAGTGGATATGTATGATGGTGGACGGACAAGGGTATCAAACCTTTGACATGAAGAGTGTGATTTTCTGTAGCACACACTCAGAAGTATGTGACTCAGGTAACAGCACATTTGTAATGAGTGTGTGGAGCTAATGTTAATGTAATCAGCTTCACCAAAAATGCTTCATCTTGAAAGCTGGACAAAATCACTGAGAATCTTCCCTTTGCCCTTTCTCCAAATAACATCATGTGAAACGTTTAATGGAGAGGAACTTTACACTTTAAGAGCCAAAATCCCAGTGTGTTGAGTTGTGACTGTGCTGCTTGAGAAATGGTGTGGAACAGGTTTTGTTATTAGAATGTGTCTAGAGAAGAAGAGAATGATTTTTACTTTGACACTTGACAGCTGTTAGGAAGCTGGATTTCAACACTGCAGTCCAGTAAAGATCTTCAGCTGCTTTTGCTCAATTCTCAGCTGGATTTGAATTACACAAATGCTGTTGAACGCGACTGATTCATGTAGTTCTTCATCTCTTGTAGTTTTATCCACTTCTGGATACAGTAGGAACTGCAGGATTGTAGTTAATTGTCATTTTTAATGGATGTATTTTATGTGATTATTGTTCTGCCTCTTTTCTACTTTTGCATCTAAATACATTGAAAAAGCTGGAATTCTGATGAAACGTTAAAAGCAATCTTTAACAAAAAAAATACATTTAGTAAAAACCTAACTCAAGTGTTGTGCTTAGTTTATATACAATTTATTATTTAAGATGAAAACAACAACACCACCAGAATAACACAATAAACCTATACCACAAATCAATAAGACACATGAAGAACGTTTACTCAAACACCTTTTAAAAACTGGATAAAGGAAAAAGGTATTAAAAGACACTTAGAACTAGTTAAAAGTGAAACTCTGCCTGACAAACAATCTGGCTGCAATTTTAAAACATAATCATATTTATAATAATGTCTAGAATAAATGTGTGTGTACTGTACATACGGAAAGCAGCAAACATGCAATGAATCCCCATCATTAATAAATATAACTCTGATACTTCATTCAACATCACACAACCTCACAGATGTTCCATAACCATAAAACCTAAACCCAGCGTAAAGTGGTTGTGTGAATGTGGTGTGGACTCTGTGTAGGAGGCTCACTGTATCAGAGACGCTGTAGAAGGACAGAGTTCCTGCACTGTGATCAACATACACTCCTATTCTGGAGCATGATGAGGAAGAGATCTCAGTTTTAATGTTGTTGTGGCAAAAAGAGACAGAGGAAGAACAGTACAGACTCCAGGACTGATCGTTGCATCCAAACACACAGTTATACCCCTCTCCTTTTCTGCAGATTCCTTTATATGACACTGCTATAGACACTGCCCCGCATTGCACACGGCTCCACTCAACCTCCCAGTAACAACGTCCACACACACTCTCCTTACACAACACCTCAGCATAGGTGTCAAATCTCTCTGGATGGTTAGAGTACTGCTGGTATGTCTCACTGCATATCGCCACTCTATTCTTCTCAGACAGACTGACATTACGATGTGCTGTGTTGGGATCCAGAGTTAAATGACAGAAATCTAAAAACAGAGAAATATCAAGATTTTAGTTTTAAAACTGTGGATTAATTTAGTTTTTAAATAATCTGAAATCAACATTTTACATATTTCTGTTTTACCAGACATATAAAAAATTCTAAAAGTAACTAAACATGATGTAGCAGAGCAGTACTTTCAACATGTCAGAAAAATCTTCCATAAGAAATAGTGTGTGTAGTATTGTATTTGAATCTGTGTGTGAGGCGGGTGTTTGAGAGTGTGTATGTATGTGTCTGTGTGTTACTGTGTCTGTGTGTTACCTGTGAGAAAGTCTTCTCTGCTGGTTGGTTGTTTTGGTAAAACGATGTGAGCTGCTGCAGCTGTGCGGCCCCAAACAAATGAAGACACTAATATTACTACTAATAAATATGGTTCATAACAATATCTATGAGTGTTTTTAATATGCACTTCTTTGGATTGTCACTGAGTCAATATTTCCATCATGATGTTGGAGAGCAGGACAGCTTCTCTTACCATGTGCAGGCATTTTGTTGAATTCCTCCCTGCAGAACTGCTCTAGTTTCTCTTTTAGAGTAGAGAGAGATTTGCTTACTCCATCAAATGAGGGACGCTGACAGACAGAGATGCTGGAGGAGTGCTGAGATCCAGAAGAGACACAGAGAGACTGGAAACTCTACAGAGAGAAAGAAGAAGAAGAAGGATAAAGAAGAAAACTTCAGTAAAGGAGGAGAATGTTTCTTGTGGGCTTGATGCTCTTTTGGTAAGAGGCATTTTAGGAGCTTTGGAGATCAGACAGTGATTGTTACCTGGAGGAAACGGATGTGATCCTCTGTGCGTGAAAGCTGCTGCAGCTCAGCGTCTCTCCTCTTAAGATCAGCAGTCTCCTGCTCCAGTTGCTCCAGGACTCCTTCAGCTCGACTCAGTTCAACCTTCTCCTGATCTCTGATCAGCTCTGTGGCCTCAGAGCGCTTCTTCTCAAGCTGGCCGATCATCTCAGTAAAGATCCTCTCACTGTTCTCCACTGCTGCCTGTGCAGAGCGCTGTTAGGAGACACAGAGACAAGATCCATTTACACCTCCACCATCATTCCCTCTCTTACTCTCTACCTTCACCACCTGCTCTCCACCCTGTGCGTGTGTGTGTGTGTCCTGACTGAGGTGTGTAATATCTGCTCCAGTAGCTCTCTGTTCACTACTCACCTTAATAGTGATCACAGCCTGTTTCACCTCCTCCAGCTTCTTCTGTTTCTCCTGCAGTCTCTGCTTACATCCAGTCTGAACCTCCTTTAACTCACTCTGGAGACACATACATTACATCCAGATGTTTAATGTGAAATATGTTGACACTTTAAGGAATAAATGATTATCAGTTGGAAGAGGCTTTGAAAGAGCTCTTTTAAGATCACAAATCTTCAACTAGTGATCAGCTACATCTTATAGCAGTTAGAGAGTTTCGTCTTATTCTACCGAGTCCAAAGTGTACTATGAGCTGTGTAAAGCTGGAAACAGGCTGCTAGATGGCTAACTGAAAGAACGCTGACTCATCTTACTCTGCTTGAGTCATGACATGTCCATGTATCACCTTCATATTCATATAACATTCATCTCCATTATATTATTCAGAAATTCCAGTTGAATTTCAGTATTTTTACCTGTCTCTTTTCTCTCTCTGCTGCAGCTGTGACTGTGTCGTGGCCTTTATGTTCATCCATCGTACACAAATAACAGATGCAGCTTTGGTCAGTACGACAGTAGATCTCCATCATTTTGTCATGTTTAGAGCAGATCTTCTCCTGCAGGTTTGTGGAGGCTTCAACCAGCTGGTGTTTCTTAAAGGCAGGAGACTGATAGTGAGGTTTGATATGAGTTTCACAGTAAGACGCCAGACACATCAGACAGGACTTGACGGCTTTGAGTTTTGTTCCAGTGCAGGAATCACACTGCACATCTGCAGCTCTAGTGTAACAGTGAGCAGCAGAAGCAGCTTGGACTTCTGTCTTCTTCAGTTGCTCCACCACTTCAGCCAGCATGTTGTTTCTGCGTAGAACAGGTCTTGGAGTGAAAGTCTCTCTGCACTGGGGGCAGCTGTAGACTCGCCTCTGATCCTCCTGATCCCAGCAGACGTCTATACACACCTTACAGAAACTGTGTCCACAGAGAACGGTCACTGGATCCTTCAGTAGTTCCAGACACACTGGACACATGAACTGGTCCTGAGCTACTGAAATATTAGCCTCTGCCATTTTTCCTGTACTTTGAAGACTGAGAGGAAAAGCAGAACTCTGAGATCAGTTTCGTTTCCTCTGAACTGAGTGAGGGACTTCCTGATTCTTGTTGCTGACGTGACGTGACATCATGGAGGAGGAGGAGAAAGAGAAAAACAGAAGAATGAGAAAAAGCTGAGACAGAATGTTTTTGTTAGAAAGCCATTACAGTTTAATTGTGTAAAGAGGCACAATCCTTCAATTTAAAGTCATTGAGATGCAAACAAGTTAATGTTCTTAAAGACAGAAGTGGCTATAAATTATTAATGTTCACACGGACGCTTAATAGTGACACACAACGTTTTCAGTGGAGCGATCAAAGTATTTGTAAAGTTGTTCCTGCACTAAAACAGAAGTAAATGCATAGAAGCATTTTTCAACATTTTTCGTGATGTGAACACATGCCCTGTGTTAATGAGCGCTGTTACTCGCAAAACGCTCCAGTTCGGTCAAAATGTCGCCTTTATTACAGACACAAACCATATTTTAGCTGATAAATAACCACAACAATTCTGCAGTTTATTTAGATTTTCCCATAGATTTTCCATCGTTTATTCTGGAACGCGCGCCCAACACATCATTGTGACGCGGCTCCGGGGCACGCCCAGAGGATTGTGGGAAATGTAGTTCTCTACAAAAGCAGCTCATTTTATTGGCCAAATTGGTTCAAAATGACAAACTTAAGGATTTCATTTTCAATTGATCAAATTTGTTTCAATTTTATAATGTTACAGTGTAATCAATACGAAAGAAGAAATATATGTCTAAACAAACAATTTTTGAGAACAAATAATTTAGCATATACATGCGTGTGTAATTATTACATTGTTTTAGTAGGAAAACTGTATTTAAATCAAGCATTTCCTTAAGTATAACAATAATCTCAGTCGTGTATTTAGACATTTTAAATCATAATTTTATGTTTAAAAAAAGACTGTGACTGCATCGGATTTGTATTGGTAACGGCAGATATCCAAATTTACAATACCGGTATCAGTATCGGACATAAAAAAGTGGTATCGGCCCATCTCTATTCAGCACATTTCTAATGAGTGTGTGGAGCTAATGTTAATGCACTCAGCTTCACCAAAAATGCTTCCTACTGAAACCTGGACAAATTCACTGAGAATCTTCCCTTTGTCCTTTCTCCAAATAACCTCATGTGAAACTGTGAAGGAAAATTTTAATTATCCACTTTAAGGTGCAGTTCCAAAGTGTAATCTCTTAGTTATAGGTATGTGCTGTTTGGTGTGGGTTTTGTTAAGGTTTTAACCTTATGGATGCTCTTAGGTTAGTTAGGCAAGTTTCTTGTTTGTCTAGTCTGGCAATAGCTAAGAAGTGTGCAATAGATAAGAAAGAATGTTGACCTACTAAGGACCCTTTGTGTGACCCCTTGAGACAGCGTATAAACTGCTGGGTGTAGAGGTGCGAATAGGAATCTCTCTCACACATTCACAGAAGTGTATGAGATAGACTCCCCTTGCAAGATTAAATTTTGTTACAACCGGAGACTCTTGATGTCCTTATTTCTGACTTCTGAGTTTAACTACAGGTGGCTAAGAGAAAAATCCACCACAAACTGTTGAATGGAGATGGACTTTACACTTCAAGAGCCAAAAGCACAGTGTGTTGAGTTGTGACTGTGCTGCTTGAGAAATGGTGTGGAATAGGTTTTGTTCTTAGAATGTGTCTAGAGAAGAAGAGAAGGATTTTTACTTAGACGCTTGACAGCTGTTAGGAAGCTGGATTTCAACACTGCAGTCCAGTAAAGATCTTCAGCTGCTTTTGCTCAATTCTCAGCTGAATTTGATTTACACAAATGCTGTTGAACGCGACTGATTCATGTTGTTCTTCTTCATCTCTTGTAGTTTTATCCACTTCTGGATACAGTAGGAACTGCAGGATTGTAGTTATTCTTTAATAAACTCAACACAAAGCAACTTTGTCATTTTTAATGGATGTATTTTGTGATTATTCTTCCACCTCTTTTATACTTACATGTAAATGCATTTAAAAAGCTGGAATTCTAATGAAAAGTTAAAACCAATATTGAAGAATAAAAGAAACATTTGTCTTTAAGTAAAAAATGTTCTACTTGGTTTATATGCAATTTATTATTCAAGATTTAAAAAAAGAAAATGAACCTAAATGACAAATTAATGACGCATGATGAATGTTTACTCAAATACATCTTATAAACTGTCTGAAGATAAGAATATTAGCTCTCTCAAGACACTTATCATTAATTAAACAATGAAACTCTGCCTGACAATCTGGCTGCAATTGTACACCTTATAATATGATAGTGACAATGTGTTTAGAATAAATGTGAGAGTGTGTGCTGTAAGCAGCAAACACACAAATCTCCATCATTACTAAACATAACACTGCTACTTCATTCAGCATCACACAACCTCACACATGAACCTGTTCCAACCCAGAACCCAGCATAGAGTGGTTGTGTGAATGTGGTGTGGACTCTGTGTAGAAGCCTTATTGTATTAGAGATGCCATAAAAGGACAGAGTTCCTGCACTGTGCTCCACATACACTCCTATTCTGGAGCATGGTGAGGATGAGATCGCAGTCTTAATGTTGTTGTGCCAGAAAGAGAGAGAGGAAGAACAGCGCAGACTCCAGGACTGATTGTTGTGTCCAAACACACACTTATTACCCCCTCCTTTCCTGCTGATTCCTTTATATGTCACTGCTATGGACACACCATCATCACCGCTCCACTCAACCTCCCAGTAACAGCGTCCACACACACTCTGCTTACACAACACCTGATTCCTGTCGTCAAATCTCTCTGGATTATCAGAGTAACTGAGGTATTCCCAACTCCAGCTCACCACTCTCTTCTTCTTAGTCAGACGGAGCTCATCGTTTACTGTTTTAGGATCCAGAATCAAATGATGGTAATCTAAAAAGAAAAAAAAAGATAAATATCAAGATTATATTTTAAAGCTGTATTTTAAACGGTCTCAAAAGTACATGACACACTTCAAATGATAAAATTACTAAATATGATTCAGTAAAGCAGTACTATAATATTTATATTTACTATATTTAACCTGCAGTTTGTAGCAGAGATTACATGCTTTTAATTAAAAGTAGCTTGGAGCTGGAGAAGATAACGCTTAAAAGAAGCTTCACCAACACTGTGTGTGTATGTGTTCATGTGGTTGTTTGTGATTGAGCATGTGTGTGTTTTCCCTACATTTGAGAAAGTCTTCTCTGCTGGTTGGTTCTGGTAAAATGATTTGAGATGCTGCAGCTGTGGAGACACAAAGCAAATGAAGACATTAATATTACTACTAATAAATATGATCCATAACAATATCTATGAGTGTGTTTCTGAGCTGCATTTCTTCTGATTGTCACCGAGTCAATATTTCCATCATGATGTTGGAGAGCAGGACAGCTTCTCTTACCAAGTGCAGGGATTTGCAGAACTCCCTGCAGAACTGCTCTAGTCTCTCTTTCAGAGCAGAGAGAGATTTGATCACTCCATCAAATGAGGGACGCTGATGGACAGAGATGCTGGAGGAGAGCTGAGATCCAGAAGAGACACAGAGAGACTGGAAACTCTACAGAGAGAAAGAAGAAGGAGGATAAAGGAGGAGGACGAGGGGAATGAAGCGTCTCCCACCAAAGCAGAGCAAAGACACCAGTGTGATGCTGCAGACAGGAATGTTTCTTGTGGGCTTGATGCTCTTTTGGTAAGAGGCATTTTAGGAGCTTTGTGAGGAACAGACTTCTCTGGAGATCAGACAGTGATTGTTACCTGGAGGAAATGGATGTGATCCTCTGTGTGTGAAAGCTGCTGCAGCTCAGCGTCTCTCCTCTTAAGATCTCCTGCTCCAGTTGCTCCAGGACTCTTTCAGCTCGACTCAGTTCAGTCTTCTCCTGATCTCTGATCAGCTCTGTGGCCTCAGAGCACTTCTTCTCAAGCTGGCCGATCATCTCAGTAAAGATCCTCTCACTGTTCTCCACTGCTGCCTGTGCAGAGCGCTGTTAGGAGACACAGAAACAAGAGCCATATACACCTCCACCATCATTCCCTCTCTTACTCTCCACCTTCACCACCTGCTCTCCACCCTGTATTTGTGTGTGTGAGTGTTCTGACTGAGGTGTGTAATATCTACTTCAGCAGCTCTCTGTTCACTACTCACCTTAATAGTGATCACAGCCTGTTTCACCTCCTCCAGCTTCTTCTGTTTCTCCTGCAGTCTCTGCTCACATCCAGTTCGAACCTCCTTTAACTCACTCTGCAGACAAATCAGATACAGATATTTAACGTTAATATTTCACTTATATTTAAATGTTAATATATCACTTATATAGGGAGTCCAGAACGAGGGGCTGGATTAATGAAATAAGGGAAAACCAATGAGAAAGCAAACTAGAAAACAAGCAGAATTAAACAATAAAAGGGTAACCAATAGGAACTAGGGGCTGGACTGAAACAGCAAACAACACAGATGGGGTAGCTAATGAACAACGATCAACCTATAAGACACAATGAGTAGGCGGGACAAGGACTAGACAGACGGTGGCACGAAACAGAACTAAACAGGGAAATGGTGGCACCATGTGGCCACTCAGGCAGAAGTTCAAGGTGGGACTGTGCCCTTTTGTCTGTCCATGAAGGTTTAATACTCCTTTAAGGCTGTATTTTTGAAAGAGCTTTTTTAATATTATGGCAGTTTTAAAAGACAGTTTTTATTACATGTTTTTAATATTTTAATATTTTTCATATTATCTTACTTATTTTTCATATTGCATGTTTATTTAGATATTTTCATATTATTTTACTTATTTCATCATGTTTAACATTATATAACATTTTGTCATTTTCTTTTATTACATTATCCTGTTTATCCATATTATGGTCTTTCTACTTCTACTTAATTCTCATATTATTTTACACATCTTACCTAAAAGTTACCCCAATTCATCACTGTCATACGAGGTGTGTGCGCTAATAGAAGGCCTCCATATAAGGAGTTGAATGAACCCAACAAACCCATGGGTGATGGTGCAGAGTAGGTTTGTGTCCTTGAATGTCTGACAGGTATAATGTTTTATGGTTGACCAGTCTGTAAACTCTGTAAACTCTGTAAGCTTGTCTGTCAAATGTCAGTAAAGATCATAATTTTTATTTTTATTTCTTTTGATTGGCTAAGAAATATTGGAAGAAACAGCGAGGAATGCTTCTATGAAGATGAGGCCCCCATAAGGGTGCACAGTATATTAGTTTAGAATCTTCATCATGCATGTTAAAGAGTCACATCTCTGGATGTTTCATGTCTAGTAACACGTGATACAAAAGGAGAACTCATTTGCTTCTCATGGTCTATGACTGATCTAAAAGAGTTTAAGAAAATTTTGCACCAAAAAGAGCTACTATTCACCTTTTAAATTATTTCAATATCCATCAAATCTCTGCAGTCGGGTGGAAACATTGATGTCCAAAATGGGTATTTTTCAGGAAAATATTCTAAATATTTAGTCGTCAAAATCGGTATCACATCTTAAGATATGATCATTTACTGGTGTGTAATATTATTTTGCCAGTATTTTTCCAAAATTTGTCTTAAATTGATTTACAAGGGTTTTGACCTGCAAATATGAACATATGAGTTTGTGTTTCTTTTGATTGGCTAAGAAATATTGGTGGAGCCAGGGACGCAAATGAAGGTGTGAAACCATTCGTTGGAAATAATGGTGGCAAAAGACAAGGGGAGTGACAAAAGAAAAAGTGGGTGTAATCCAAGCGGGGAAGAAGATGTATAAAGATGGATGCCCAACGGTCTTTCGGTGGTTTCCACGGACTGGTTGGGTGTCGTGTACTGATTTTGCTATTTGTTTTGGCAAAATTAAGAGAACCACCTGTATCATTTTCTGTTGTAAGATTTTCATTTTTATTCTATCAGGTGTTCAAGATTCCTCCACAACAATATCAGAAATCTTCAACTAGTTATCAGCTCCATCTTGTAGCAGTTAAAGAGTTTAAGCTTCCTCTTGGTCTACAGAGTCTAAAGTCAAATATTAGCTGTGTAAATCTGTAAACAGGCTGGGAGATGTTGACTGGATGAAAGACCGCTGACTCGTCTGACTAGTTTATTACTCTGCTTGAGTCTGTTTCTCACCTTCACACTTGTAACATTCACTGTTATATTGATTTTCATTGATGGCTTAAACCATTTTGGTGCCAAGTTGATTTGTTATGGAGTAAAAATATAAAAGAACAAATTTCTTATGTCTTGTTTCCTTCTCTCTGCTGCAACTGTGACTGTGTCGTGGCCTTTATGTTCGTCCATCGTACACAAATAACAGATGCAGCTTTGGTCAGTGCGACAGTAGATCTCCATCATTTTGTCATGTTTAGAGCAGACCTGCTCCTGCAGGTTTGAGGAGGCCTTGTTTAATTTGTGACTTTTTAAGGCTGGAAGCTGATAATGAGGTTGAAGGTGAGTTTCACAAAGGGAAACCTTGCACACCAGACAGGACTTGACGGCCTTGAGTTTTGTCCCAGTGCAGAAATCACACTCCACATCTGCAGCTCTAGTGTAACAGTGAGCAGCAGAAGCAGCTTGGACTTCTGTCTTCTTCAGTTTGTCCACCACTTCAGCCAGCATGTTGTTTCTGCGTAGAACAGGTCTTGGAGTGAAAGTCTCTCTGCACTGGGGGCAGCTGTAGACTCGCCTCTGATCCTCCTGATCCCAGCAGCCATTAATACACACCTTACAGAAACTGTGTCCACAGGAAACGGTCACTGGTTCCTTCAGTAGCTCCAGACACACTGGACACATGAACTGGTCCTGAGCTAATGAAACACTGGCCTCTGCCATTTTCCAGCATTTCCAGACTTAGAGAAAGAGCAGAACTCTGAGATCAGTTTTGTTTTCTCTGAACTGTGTGGGAGTGACTTTTGGATACTGTGTTTGCTGAAGTGAAGTGACGTCAAGCAAGAGGAGGAGAGGGAGAGGGAGAGAGAGAGAGAGAGAGAGAGAGAGAGGAAAGACAGATCAGACACACTGTTTTTGAAAGGATGTTGGATTTGAACATTTATTAGGAACTTTGGTAGAAATATCAAAGTGCAGATATTATGTACATTAATGAAACAAGGCCAGTCCAGGAATGTATTTGTAGTTTTTCTCCACTTGATCACTGTTGCAATATTTGCACATATTATTGAATTGCTCACATTGCTAAAATTGCAATGAGTAAATTTCTTAAGAGTTTCTTTGAGAGTTTAGATTTTATAGTCCATTTATATATATAATTATTCAATGTGCCTTCTTTGTTCTTTGTAGAAACTGGAGCCACATCGTCTTGTCTCTGTGTACACTCGTATGTAGCTGAGATCACAATAAAGTTCACAGCACAGTGCACCACAATGAAATGTGACCTCTGCATTTGACCCATCCGTGAAGGAGCAGTGGGCAGCTAATAAGCACCCGAGGAGCAGTGCTTGGGGACGGTAGCTTGCTCAGTGGTAACTTTACCAGTCCTGGATTCGTCCTGTGACCTACTGATCATGGGGCGAACATCCTACCGTTACTCCACCAACTGTATATTGTGAGATAAGATGTTTCACACTGCAACATGCAGTTACATCTGGTAACATTCAGCATCATATTAAACAGGCAATACAATAAGAAACAAGGTAAAAACGTAATGTTATAGTGTAAATAGGTGTAAACATTTAATATAGCCGCAACTGGCACCAAGGGGGATCCAAGCAAAAGCTGCAAAAAGCTGCACAAAAGCAGCTGATCCAATAAGCGTTGTAGAAAGCAGTCAGTGAATCAGACTGAATAAATTTATGCAGCCATTTTAGCGCTCCATATTGTTCAAATAGTGGTGTTGTACTATTAGAGCTACCTTCCACACAAATAGTAACAAAATAGCAGCACATCAGACTCACGGCTCTTGAGATATTGACATTTAGCATTTATAGCGCCCCTATTGTTCAGTTGGTGCCATTGATGCTAGCAGGACCATGCAGTCCAAAGATACAGCTATTTAAGTAAAATAAGCTACACTCATTGTAATTAATTCACTAATTTTAGCCGCCCCTTTGAGAAACCACTACAGCGCCAATTATAGGCCAATCACTATGCTTTTTGGCATATGCTGAGATCCACACAGTAATAATAATAATAAGAAGAAGAAGAAGAAGAAGAAGAAGAAGAAGAAGAAAAAGAAGAAGAAGAAGAAACATTTAAAGAGGATCCAAGCACAAATTACATTGGTATTAATCATAATGTGATATTGCACAAGGCGGTTGGCAGCACTGACACCAAAAATACAATACAATAAGTCAATATTACTATAAATAAACAACACACCAATACAATGATGTAACGGTCAAGAGTGAATGGGATGTAAACCTTAATGACTGATATTGCATGAGGTTATTATATTGCACACAATTAGAGAATGGTGAATAATACAGGTACAGAATGAACTTGTGAGTGTGTGTGTCTCATAACAGAATGCTGCAAACTGTCTCACAGGTAAACTGATACTACCACTACAGTTACCATAGCGTCACAGTGGCATGCTCTTTGTTTCTCAATCGTCTCTCTCACACACACACACACACACACACACGCACACGTTTTAGATGAGTGAAAGTTCTCAGTTTTAAACCTGTTTTGAGAAATATTCACTTCATGAGTCTCTGCGCCATGTGGATGTTACACCGCTCTCCTCAGCCAGGGTGAAGTGGCTTGGTGAAATATTGATGGAGTAAGAGGAAGACTGTTTCTCTCTACTGACATCTCATGTCTCGGTCACACAGGGGGTCTCAACACCCTCTACAGAACTCACACAACGGAACACCCAAGTGGTGAGTACCATCTCCTCTCTCGCCTTCTGTTTTCCTCTGCTGGTTTAATCGTTTTTCTCATCTTTCTGTCCTGTCAGCTCAGAGCTCCAGCCCAGGGTGAATTCAGTGTTGGCCTGGGCTGAGTTCAAGCGAGAAACAGCGAGGAATGCTTCTATGAAGATGAGGCCCCCATAAGGGTGCACAGTATATTAGTTTAGAATCTTCATCATGCATGTTAAAGAGTCACATCTCTGGATGTTTCATGTCTAGTAACACGTGATACAAAAGGAGAACTCATTTGCTTCTCATGGTCTATGACTGATCTAAAAGAGTTTAAGAAAATTTTGCACCAAAAAGAGCTACTATTCACCTTTTAAATTATTTCAATATCCATCAAATCTCTGCAGTCGGGTGGAAACATTGATGTCCAAAATGGGTATTTTTCAGGAAAATATTCTAAATATTTAGTCGTCAAAATCGGTATCACATCTTAAGATATGATCATTTACTGGTGTGTAATATTATTTTGCCAGTATTTTTCCAAAATCTGTCTTAAATTGATTTACAAGGGTTTTGACCTGCAAATATGAACATATGAGTTTGTGCTATTAGCGACAGCTGAAGCACCCAACGGAGCTGAGAGATGTAGTCTCAAGACGTTTTCAGCACTTTTCATCAGTTAAATATTTCTAAAACTGTCAGGCCAACGTGAAAACTGACCAAAAGAATTGTTTTATGACAACAAATAAAAATGACCAAACATGGATTTACAAGGTTTCCGCCCGACAACGATGAAATATTTCAACAAATCTAAAACAATCCTGTTTTCTTGTATATTTCAATATCTTGCAGACCTAAAATCTCAAGAGTTGTTTTCTGTAACTGTTAATATCTGGAGGCATAAAATGGACAGAGTCAACTCCACATTTGTAAACCTCTACTGACTACTGACTAAAAAGTGCACATGTTTGAAGAGCAACTGTTGTTTTCAGCTGACATGTAACCAATAACACATTTTTTAGATGCATTACTGCAAATTAGGGCAGAGAGAGTATCATGTTACAAAGTGCTGCTGGCTTTGTAATTAACTCTGTAAGTAAGAAAGCTGCTCTCTCCCACAATTCACTACTGCAGCATGAAACAGGATCTCAGCAACTTTTAGATGCTGATAAGTGGAGAGCTACTGATCTGATCCACGTCCGTCAACGCTCCTGCACCCTGTTGCTTTGTGCCCCCTCCAGCTCTTTGTGTCTAGTAAAGTGGGCATCGATGAGGGGGCACGGCTTTATCAAGCTTATCTGCTAACTACTTTACAACCTCAATAATGCACTTAGTATGCTTTGAAAGCTCTTCCTGGTTCAGATTAACTGCTAGTCTCGTTTTCTCTGTCCCTGTTCAGAGCCGGTGCTGGCCACCCCAGCAGGAGGGCGGGTCGGGGAGGGGACAGGATCCTCCCCCGTATACCTGCAGCTGTGGTTTATGGTGGTGATGGCGGCCGTGGCCCTGCTGCTGCTGGCTGTTTTTCTGGCCGTCGGTCTACACAAGGCTCTCAACCGTCCACCCTACTCCCGGGAAAGACCGCCTCTGGTGCCTGCCTCCCTGCAGCGCAGGAGCCCCGTGGCCATGTACCCAGCCAGCAACTCTTACCTGGTGAGTAGCACACTGCGTTTGTCATCACAGATTTATTAATTAGGGATACTGACTTCTGGACCAAGATGTTTTGAGTGTGGGTGTGTTGGCACCTGCCCAGGGTTGTTCCCCACCTTGTACTCGTAGTTCCCGGGATAGGCTCCGGGCCCCCACTACCCTGGTTGAACTTTGCATTTGATCTTCATATTACTTGTTTTTCGCCACTGTTTGCCCCCATGTTCCCAAGTTTGATACGGTGCCGGATGCAGTCAGTTCTCCAAACAGCGTCACACTGAAGGGATTTACCATGCATATGGAGGTGAGAGCAAATACACCGTCACACAACTTCCTTTATAACATCTTCACTTGAAACATACACATAAACACAAGGGAAAATGGAGTATCTGCCACTTAACTCTTCACACTGTGTTGAGCATCACTATAGGGGCCTGGAAGAAGAGTCTGCTTAACACAGGCTCCAAAAAGAACCTTGACCGAAAGCCGTTCAACACACGTTATGTAAAAGGTCCATTGTGTTTGTTTGCCTCAGGAAGTGATTGACACCAAGATTGTGGAAAGCAGCAGTTTGCCTGAAGGTGAAATGGGAGTCGTTACCGTGTCAACGGTCCACATGTCCACTCATAGCCACTCCCAGAATCCCCTGCAGCGTAGCGTCAGTCAGCTGATTGACAGAAAGGCAGGGCAAGAGGAGGAGGATGATGGAATTTGGTTACCCCACTTCCGAGGGCATGACAGCGGCATGGTGAGAGTCAAAGTCAGGCTCCTAAATTCCCAAATGTACCAACTTCCATGTCATGACCTTTGATTTGCAAATAATAATATAACACAACAACAAAAAATAATAATACTACAACTGTTCTTTTAGCTACAAACAATCTCTTACCTTCATTTGCTCTATTTACTGTTGACTGTCAGTGGAGAATCAGCACACCTGTTCATATTTTAGTCTTTCCACGTTTTATTCAATCAATACGCACTACTCACACATAAAAAGTCACAAAAATACAAAGGGGTAATTTTGTGGTGCTACAAATGAATATAATTTGTGACATGTTTGAGACTCGCTTAATGGATTCTAAACACAGCAGTTTGGAACTCACCTCCATCTCCATCTGTGGTAATCATTTTCCTCTCCTTCTCTCTCTTTTACAGTTTGATGAGGAATTTGTGGACACGATTAAAGGCTTCAGCACTGTGAGGAAGGAGCACACCATGTTCACCGACACCAACCTATGACCCTTTTACCCTCTGTCCACTATGGGACGGTTCAGTTTGTGTTCTGATAACATGGAGCCGGATGAAGAACCAGCAGTGTTGAGGGTTAGGCTCAGTAAACTACACTCCTGCAGTAAACTACATGTTCTACTTCCACACTTATTTTG
Source organism: Distichodus sexfasciatus (assembly GCA_032718565.1). NCBI lineage: Eukaryota > Metazoa > Chordata > Actinopteri > Characiformes > Distichodontidae > Distichodus > Distichodus sexfasciatus. The sequence continues at coordinate 21,774 of JAVGVS010000640.1, read as the reverse complement.
GTGAAAGTAACCCAAAAGTAATGCAGGAGTCGTGTAACACATTACAATTCAGAGACAGTAATATTATAATGGAAACAATTAACTTGAACTAACACTAACTAGTCATCTATAATCTAGTACATGTTGGAAGTAACTTACCTAACACTGTTGATGAGTTACTGACGTTTATATCTGGCAAAAAGGAGTCTTATTATAATGAATGAATCACATTTATGTTTTATCTAACATTTTAGTTACTGATTTTTATATCTGGGCGCAATAAAGACATATAAAAGGAAGCCTTACTATAAAGTGTCAAACTCTTTAACAATCTGCCTGATACAAGGGGACGAGCAAGATTTGTTTTCTTGTCAAATGGTAAACCTGCAGCAAGGTATGATGACTTGTTTATTGCTTATTAATGATATAAAGGCTGTCGCTCTTTATAAGGCCAGTCTTATTGTAGAGTGGTAGATTAAACTTCACTTCATTCCTTCTTTACCTTTTGTCAGCACACAGCAACCACGCATTTTCTCCAGGAAACATCATGTCGTTATAAATGAGCAGGTGAAACTACTGCTCTTCCTTCTTTACATTAGTGCAGTGCTGTATTGATCGTTTAATAAAATATTCTCTCAGATTTGAAACCGAGGACACTGTATTGGTGCATCAACTTCAAATCAACAGCTCTGGTAAATGTAATAAACACAAAACGTTATGTTCAGTATGTCTTTATTTGTACTGTTATGGACAATGAGACGGTTTAAAAAATGAGCTAAATAAATTAGGTCATACCATATAACATGAGATCAAACAACAAAGGATTTAAACAACACTGCATTAAAATATTTTTATATGTACAAAATGTTCGTCATTTATAAAGGCAGCCTTTCATCATTGCTTGTTTTATTTTCCAGTACAAATATAAATCTCTAGTTATTATTATTATCACGGTGAGGACCTCGATATGGCACCGCTGCTGATATGTTTTATCGTTACTGCAAACTGCAGCCTCCGCGAAGCACCACGGCAGTCGTCGTTCTGCACTGGTTTTGCCGTAACACTCGCTTTTCCCTCCAAAACCTTTTTTCCCGCCCCAAAAAAAATCACTAATTTTACAGATAAAAGTGCATGCAGCTACCGCTGGAACTGTTACAACATCGCTACTAAACAGGGGTGAGACGAGATGTCGAGCCACGAGACATTACGATATTAAAAGCTGATATATCAGGGTGAGGTGAAAAGCTGTCTGGTGAAATAGTATGTTATTGTTGTGCCACTATTCTGCATTAGTGTGTTTCCTAAAAGCACAGTTGCTAACTACATTATCAACTAACACAATGTGACTAACATATCTAGCAACACATTAGCAACTATGCTTTTGGGAAATGCTAAATCTGCCAACTCCAGCTTCACGTGCGCTCCACTTGCTACACTGTTACGTGGCAAAACAGCAGCCAATCACAGGCTCGGAGGAAGCTGATTGGGTGGTCTGTTCTCCCATCAGGTGTGTAATCTGGTTGAAGTTGATCTAGTGAACAGCAACACACACGTTTCCAGTACGACAGCAGAAGCAGCAACAAGAAGACGAGTTGTGTGTTATGTGGAGATGTTGGGTGTGATGTGTTCAGCAGGATCCTAGTCTAATTGTATCTGTTAATGTTCCTAAATCTGTTGATGCTGCAGGGATTACGCCTCCAACATGTTTTAATCACGATGTTGATGTGATAATGTACAATCTGATGATGGAATGAGATGATTTACACTAAAGTTACAAGTTAGGAGCTGATGCACAGTAATGGTGTGAAGAGATGCAGGAGCAAGAGAGTCCTATCACTTCATGCACTAAATACCCTGCACCTGCTTTTTACATCTTACAGTTAAATAACAGCACATATTCCACTCAAAATCATTCAAGTTTTCTTTAAAAAACTGTTCAAACCTTGGGTATCGCCTCATCTCATGAGCTGAGTGTCTCGTAACACCTCTACTACTCAACTAAATAAAATACAATAAACCCATCAACACACACTGAGGCCCACAGAGAGCTTTGACAGAAATGAGACGTGCTAAAGGACGAGCTCGCAAATGTTGCTAAACACCACCACAGCTAAACTGAAAAGGCTACAATCAGGATTTAAAGTGACAGTGACCGCGTTGAGGAGGAGCGCAGGCAGCGGTGCTGCACGATATGTATTGAGTCACAGTCGATATCACAATATGCACAATAATCAGATTCCTGTCTACAAATAAAATCAAACGTGTGCCAACTTGATTCATGAAGGAGTGGTTTTATGAGTGAGAGTTCCGCTGAGCCAATTAGACCAATAAAAACATATACTTTTCCCTTAAACATTGATTCAGAAGAGGCTCAGTCTTTGCCTGATTTTCTTTATGGAATTGTATATCGTTAAAGTTTAATTAAAGTTAAAAAAACGTTGAAATATTACATTCTGAAATCCCTATACCCTTAAATAAGCATGTTTATGTATCATTTATCACTACTTTGTTTTCCTGTGCAAAGGCACCACCGCACAAAATAAAAAAAAAAAAAAGTGAATAGAGCTTAAGAGTTTAAGGTATTTTTCGGGTGTTTTTTTGTATCGTAATAAAAGATTTATTGCAATGTCAATCCTTTTTCCAAAACCATGCAGTTCCAAACACACTCAACTCTTCAGATGTTTAGTTGTCACATGCACATTCATTGGTGTTTTTTGGGGCGTGATGATGAGTCGTCGTGAGGAAGCTTTCATATTAAAGCAGGATTCAGAATTCAAACTCTCCATTACACAAGTTAAAATAAACTATGATTAAAAAATCCTGATCGTACCTTTTATTTGCTCTGCAAGTTTCCTACACTACACTACACATGCATTTTATTACAGATATGAACGTTGGCTTGAAGTTCGACACACACCACCAGCACAAGCACCTTAGTGAAGCCTGAGGATATTCTGCAGGGGTTACTGATGGCAGTGGTAGTGGTGTAGCAGCAGGGGGCGCACTGTTGGATCAAATCTAACTCTGTCCTACAGCAGGTGATGGGGAGTATTTTTCCAGTAGCTAGTTAGTAGTGAAGCTACTTTTAAAACGCTTTTATAGTAGCTTATTTTGGAAAAACGTTACATCGGTACAAAAACATTTTTCTTTTTAACAAATTGTCTATTTTCAGCTAACAGGTGTCTGTGATTGGTGTAGAATTGGCGGAAGCGGCGTCTGATTGGCTACTGTGCCTCTTAACGTCACAGCACACTCTTATGGAGTCCACATTGGCCAAGGCAGAAGCAAGAATCTGTGTCCATGTTTACCAAAATGCACGACCAAACAGACAGAACATCACAACACTCTCCACCTCCAACACACCAGATTGAGATCTGACTTTACATTGTTAGAACATATTTTTCATACTAATTTCAACATCATGTTTCAAATTTTTTTCAATTTAATGTAGCTATGTCTTCGCTGTAGCGTGTAGTGTAGTAACTACTATAGTAAAACAGCAGCTTGTGGTGGAGCTTAAACATGTACAAAAACTAGTTTAAAAGCAGCTTCACCAACAGCACCGCCACCACCGGTGGGCGCCTGATCATCACCTTTAAACCCCACGTTGCTGCCGACAGGAAGAGGATAGAATCTGAATTAAAGTGAGTGATTATTTGCGATTGTGAACACAGCACAGCACACAGTGCACCACAACCACGTGAGCTCTGCATGTGAGCCGTCCGTGAGGGAGCAGTGGACAGATTTATTTTAGGCAGCGCCCGGGGAGCAGTAACTTGGGGACGGTACCTTGCTCATGAGTACCTCAGTGGTACCTCTGCCAGTCTGGGACTTGAACCAACTCCCTAACTGTTACACTACCAACTGTGTGTTGACTGTAGACACATCCTGCATGGAGAAGCCAGCGCTACGGTGCTGCGTGTTAAAGGTTAATGCTTGTGCTTTTATTTCGTTAGAGATACAAGTTCTAGTGTGAGATCTCACGTTATGACAGCGCTTGTCAAAGTGTGTGTGTGTGTGAGAGAAGAGGGATGGGGTACTCTTATCTACAAGAACAGGGTCTTCAGAAAGCCGCTGCTTTAAAGGGACAAACATCAACTTATGCATGCGAATGAAAATCAAACCCCACAACTGTTTTCCAAATTTCATTTCCAAAAGCAAAATGAAGTGGTTTGTCCCGATTTCCCAAAAGTAGAATGAAAACAAACCCTCAAATTCCATTTCAACACCTGGTGAGATGCTGCAGTACAACGGAGGTATTGTAAAGTCATAAATCTAAGAATTTGAAATTTACAGCATTTATAGTGTTTCTCTGTGCCTTCTGCATTATTCTCTTGTGCATCTGTGCCTCTAATTCCGCAAATTTAGACCCTTTTCTCAAAATTTTACCTCAACATTTTTAAATGTATAACTAGAAGTGTGAACCTTTACTGGTGTCACGATTCGATCTCTTGATGCATCATGAAGCATCATATAAATTTTTCTACATTAGGTTAAACTGCATTCACTAAGTGAAGCGTGACCATTACAGACAGCAGCAGCTGATCTCATCTTACATTTTTAAAAGATTGCATCATGGGAAAATCAGATTGTTTTGGAAATGAACACAGAAAACAATGGGGGGTTTGTAGTTTATTATCTAAAAGGGGGATGCAGGAGCGGCAAGTGGCTCTACAACATCGTCCACGTGTACAAAAATATGAGGGAAGAGTTTAGAGGCGAGGGCTGCTCAGACCGAGACCGCGCTGGACACATACAAAACTCCTGAAAATACAAACGCCTTTAAAAAAAAAAAAAAGTACTGCTGTGAGCTTCATCACACCCGAGCCCCGCGGTACCGGTACCAGCTCCACTTACACTGCCCCTCACACGGTTCCACTCCACAGACCCGGAACCAGCGTGGAAATCCACACGGAGCAACACACACACACACACACACCCTGATGAAGACCATGCTGAACTTAAACGGTCTTTAACAAGTAAATCCCACTAGTGAGCATGAAGGAGGGATGCAGGAAGACGTGCAGATAAAGGAGGGATGGAGGCGCAGGACGGAGACACCATCACGCCACCCGCTCTACGTAGGACACAACACTGCAGAGAGAGAAGAAGACAGAAATAAAGAAGAGAGAGAGAGTGTGTTAGTATGTGACGGGAGAGGAGAGGGAGAAAAGTGGGAGAAGACGAGAGAGAGGAAAGAAAGAAAGAAACAGAGAGAGATAAAGAGACACAGAAATTAGAATCAATTTAAAGGGGAAGAAGGACAGACAAAGAGAGAGAATTGATGAGAGTTAGTAAGGTAGGAGAGAGAGAACAAATCGGTCAATCTAACAGCAGCAGTCGCTTACACACGTGAACACACTGCAGTACACACTCCATACAGCAGGTGGCAGTCAAGCTCACAGAAGAGACAGAGAGAGAGAGAGAGAGAGAGAGAGAGAGAGAGGTGTTACCTTTCAGGATGTAGTCTGTTAGCAGGCTGGGAACCCTCTCACTGTCCTCCCTCATAGCATGTAAAACTACACACACACACACACACACACACAGAGTGAGATCAAACGGCACCACAAGCAACTGTAAACTGACAATCTCTTATAATAACACAGCTCCTGTTCGGTGTAAAGTGATGTGTGTGTGTGTGTGTGTGTAATCTGCATGGTGTCTGATGGAGGTTATGATTGTACATGGATGACCGCTATATTGTTACAGACCCGCTGTGGAACTCACTCTTAGTCAGGATCTGCAGGTCCTCCACCGACGGAGCTCCGCTTGTCTTCTCATACGGAATCACCGTAGTCAGATACTGCAGAGAGAGAGGGAACGAGAACAAGGAGAAGGAGTGTGAGAGAGTGTGAGAGAGAGAGAGAGAGAGAGAGAGAGAGAGAGAGACTTGAGCCAATCCCATCATGATGACCACAGCTTTAAGACGACGCTTCATGCAAACAGCTGGTGGAGAAAATGCAAATAAATAAAGCAACTAAAGAGGGAGATGAAGGAGCCACATCATCATCATCATCATCATCATCATGATGACAGGACATATACACAAGATCCGGGGTGAGGGCGAGCGATACGGTTCATTCAAGGTCAATACACACGATTACATCTCTCATTAAATGTCAGCTTCCAGCGTTCTAATGCAACTTGAACATTACAATTTACACAAAGCTCATATTGTTCAAGAACGAGAACATAATCACTTATTATTAACGCTACCTATTTAATATAAAACATCTCCTGATGAGATTTAAACAACACTCATGATCAACAGCCTGGAGTCATGCAGGAGACACGCAAGCAGCCACACGAGAGAGACCAGCAGAGAGATGGAGTGAGAAGAAGAGGAGGAGGAGAGGGGCACCTGTCTGTCCCCAACACCCGAAACACCCAGAGTCTGACGTAGGCTGTGCTGAAAAACTGTAGAAATACCTTCCACACTGAACCACTAAGGAGAGAGAGACAGAGAGGAAGAGAGACGTTGAGAGCAAGAAGAGAAGAGGTGTTAACGGCTGATAAAAGGCAGGGATGAGATCAGCATTTAGAACGGAAGAATTCAAACACACACTCATTCACACACACACACACACACACACAGAGACAGACCGCGAGAGAGCGTCCAAGAGAGAGGGCATGCAAAAGAGGGCGAGAGTTAATGAGAGAGTGAGCTGGTGAACGCAAGCGTTAGACGTTTTCATGTTGGATTGATGCTACAGCAGCGTTGATCAGTGTATCGCTGTAGTCTGATGCGTCGCTACAGTCCCTTACTGAGCACCAACACCAGTGAAACGAGGGTGAACTAAAACAGAGTGTGTGCGTGTGTTTGTGTTCCTCACAGTTCCGGGTAGGTTGGAGCGCTCGCCCCTGTGCGTGTTGGACGAGGATGAGGAGACGTGTTTGTTCTTCCTCCTCCTCTTGGCGGCATCGCGGTGCTCCTTCTGGCGGTTCTGGACGTCGATGAGGAGCGAGATGAAGCCGTTCTTCACCTCCTTTTCAAAGTCCAGCTCGTCCCTCAGCGCCAGCTGCTCCACCAGCTCCTCCGAGTAGCGTCGGATCTCCCGCTCCACCTGCTCCAGCACCTCCTCCAGCTCACACACGCTCAACCCGCTCAGGCCTAACACACACACACACACACACACACGAGTTGGGACAGGACTGTATAAAGCAGTCAAATTTACACAACTGTTACACAACCTACATGTCTTACATAATAATGAGATTATACACAAGCCTCCAGCTCCCTCACTCTTACACAGCCTAACCAGACACACACACACACACACAACACACACAAACACAAAACACACACAAACACAAAACACACACAAACACAAAACACACACACACACACAAAACAAACACACACACACACACAAAACAAACACACACACACACACAAAACAAACACACACACAAACACACACACAAACACACACACAAACACACACACACACACACACACACACACACACACACACAACAAACACACACACACACAGAAACAAACACACACACACACACAAACACACACACACACAAACACACACACAATACACACACACACAAAACACACACACACACACACAAACACACACACAAACAAACACACACACACAAACACACACACACACAAACACACACACACACACAAACACACACACAAACAAACACACACACAAAAACACACACACAAACACACACACAAACACACACACACACACACACACACACAAACACACACTGAAAACACACACACAAAACACACACACAAACACACACACAAACACACACACAAAACACACACACACACAAACAAACACACAAACAAACACACACACACACAAACACACACACACAAACACACACACACACACAAACACACACACAAACACACACAAACACACACACACAAAAACACACACACACAAAAACACACACACACACACAAACACACACACACAAACACACACACACACAAACACACACAACACACACACACAAACACACACACACAAACACACACACACAAACACACACACACAAACACACACACTCGGTGAGTACTAACGCTGGTGGCAGCTGCTGGAGGAGGAGGAGTGCGAGAGTGTGTGCAGCTCGTTGGACAGGATGGACAGGTCGGAGTGTGAGGGACTCTCCTCAATGTCAGGGTCTGGAGACTCCTGCATCATCTCATCAATCTCCTCAATCACCTGCAACACACACACAAAACAACTCTGCTTAACCACAACTCACTTCACTCTGACTCTCGATGATCTTCTCAATCAATCACACACACACACACACACACACCTGGTCGGCGGTGAAGATCGGCTCGTGGTTGTCGCAGGACACGATGATGGAGTGAAGGTCCATTTGCTCCCTCAGCTCCTCATCATCAGACAGGTCCAGGTTCATGTTCTCCACCTTTTGAAAAGCGCACACACACACACACACACACACACTTCAGGGTGCGTTCACTAAATAAGGATAGCACTAGACCTCATTCATGTCAGGGGCGGGTGGAGGAGGAGAGGAGTGAGGGACGAGAGGAAGAGGGGAGAGAGTGGTGGACGAGTGTCTGACCGGCTGCTGAGAGAGGTTGAGTGTAGGGAGGTGTAGAGAGCGAGTGTGTGAGGTCTTCCAGTCCACCGGCATCACGTTACCGTAGTTATCCGTCAGGGCGTTCCAGATCCTGCAGGAGGGAGAAAGAGAGGACACTCTTATCATACTCTTCTATGTGGTACTATGCATCTCAGGAAATAGCCGGGGTTGTAGCTTAATGGCTTTCTACACACTAGGTAGTTCACATGGAGTGTCACATGCGCCCTATTTGACTTGGTACACTACATAGGGCGGAAAGTGACTTTCTTAAAATGCTGTGCACTACGCTGGAGGTGCTGTTCCCGAGCTGATCCTGGGATGGCACTTGGCTGACCGAACCCTCACCGGGACTCTTTGGAGATGCCCCGAGCTGACACTGACCATCTCGACCCTACCAAGCTGACGCTGATCAACCGAACTCACCAGGAGTCCCGGAGACGTCCTGAGCTGACGCTTGACCTTGTCAACCCTCCCGAGCTGATCCTGACCCACTGAACCCGCACCAGGACTCCATGGAGACATCATCATGAAACCAACTGGGATTGGACCCTATGGACGTCTACTGACTTAGCAGCACAATACTGAACTAATTTCAGCTTAATGTTGCTGAGAGGGTCCTGCAAGTGGCCCATCAACAACCCGGGATTCAAAATATCCCTTGGACTATTTTTGTATCTTTGCTTCTTTAAATAACTAACAACTCATCTTGATCTATTGCTTGTTGTACATTAAATGTTCGTGCACCCGGTCGCCCAGAGGAGGATGGGGTCCCCCTCCGAGTCTTGGTTCCTCTCAAGGTTTCTTCCTATTAGAGGGAGTTTTTCCTTGCCACTGTCGCCTCAGGCTTGCTTGTTGGGGGGTTTAGGCCGGTTATATGTAAAGTGCTTTGTGACAATGACTGTTGTTAAGAGCGCTATATAAATAAATTTGAATTTGAATTGAATTGCTCCGTCCTCGCTCCACTCTGCTTTCACGCTCACTTGACTTGGTGCTGTGTTAGAAATAAGGGGTTATTTTTGTGCCAAGATATCTTCTCTTCACACACTCAGCTCTGCCTTCCTCATTTATCAACATAAGAAAACATGAGCAAGAAAAACATCAGATATTGGCATCGGTCAATAATCCCCATAATGTGCAACCCTACATTTAATTCCTCTTTATTTGTTTTGTTTCTGAATGCATGTGTGTGTGTGGTTCTACAGTAAAATGTTGGCAATGAGTTGGCGTGTCCAACTCACTCAGGATCACACACAGCCTGGAACCAAGACACACACGGATATTTTTCTGGATAAGGACAGCAGCCGGCCTTGCTAAGGGCTTTAATTTTGTTCCAGTCCTCTCTCAGACACACACAGTCTTTGTATTACTATCTTTGTGAGGTCCTTCCATAGACTCCCATAATGACTAAAGTACACAATTTTACACCTACACCTAATCCTAACCCTAACCTTAGTAACCAAAAGCAAACCAAACATCTTTTACCTCTTTTAGTTTCTCAAATAAAACAAGCACATTTTCTATAAAGTCATTTTTCCTCATGGGGACCTCTCAAATGTCCACACAAAGCCCCCAAAAAACCAGATAAGTGAGTTCAGGGGACAAAAAGGTCCCCACAATGCCATAAATACATGAACACAGACACCCACCTGCATGTACATCTACAGAGCAACTGAGGAAAAGAGCTCAGCAGCTTTGCTCATTAAATTTACAGCAAAACTTTATTATTTTACACACATAACCAAACGATAATGATCACAGTGACAATTTCATATTAATGATGCATGACAACTTTAGCTCCCCTTTCACATCCACATGAAGCTTTATTTTTATGGGCTCTGCAAAATATTGCAGCTACATGTTTAGAGTGCGGTGAGCAATATAACGAATCAGAATAAAAATGAAAAACCTGATAATAGTTCACATTTGTCTGGAGGAACTCAAGTTTTTCCTAAATTCGTACTGAAGAAAGTTAGGATATGACCAAACTAATTTCTTCTGCAGAACGCTTGCTGAATGAGGCCCACTGGTACTAAGCTGTGATGGCAAAAAGCCAACAGCTGCAACCCCCTCTACTTTATTAAGTGTATTCTGCAATATACACACGTCCCTCTTTCCCTCTCAAGCACATAAACTCTAGCCAGCTCTCACACACACACCACATAACACTGCGTCATGATGTGTGTAGGAATGTGGCCACGTTTCTACAAAGCTCAGTCTGATGGAAAAAGCTGAGTATCGCCACACTCATCCGCCAGCTCACTCCTCCTCCTCCTCTTCCTCCCTCTCTCACAATAACACACACACACAGCCTGATTTAAAGTGACGTGTGATTATTCTGTGTTACTTCTCTTAAGGGTGATGGAAATGTCTCTCAGGAGAGAGCGAGGGGTAACATATAATCAGCCACGTGCTGCTGCAAAAAGGGCTTATGAAAGAGTTACTGTTTTTACATGAAACACATACCCACCGCAGCAGCACTCTTTCCCGAAGCACGTAACGAACCCTCAGAACTTTTAAAATCTCAAATGTTCCAACCCTTCACCTACATAAAGGCATAGTCCAGCATAAAAACACAACTCTGTCCTTACATTATTGATTTTCAGCTCAAAACATGATTAGCAGTAACTTCTGCAGGTAAAATGTTATCAGTGTTGCCAGTAAAATGACAAGAGGTTTAAGGTTTAAAATTCTAGAAAATGTGCAATAATGCTGTGTGGTATTCTCCATCAGCTCGAAGTGATGTGTGTAAAATAAGGAGATTACGACTGAAGGAGTTATACAGGAAGATGTTTTTTTTAAACATTATTACACTTCTGTTTACCCCAAAATAAATTTTATTATAAAACTACAGAATTTTACAGCTTTTCATACAATGATAAATATTGCTTTTGTGACACTCCTCTGAAGAAGAGATTCATTAAAGGCCAATTTTTCACCACAGCTTTATAAATGCTGATTTAAGTGTTTTACACACAAATAATATTACCATTAAACTAGGATATAACAAGTGGACTATCCTTTTAATAACTATAACAACCTTATTAATCTTAATTAGAAAGTGATTATCACAACCTACACAATTAATCACTAGTAAATTAGAAGATTAAATGTGCAGTCCTGACAAAAATTAACCTGTTAAAGTTTTAGGCTTGACTATTACTTAAATATTAATGTCATTAAAACATGAGTGAAATCTGATCACAAACCATCATCTACACAATTCAAAACACTGGAACTACAGGGTTAAAGGTACAGTCCTCAAGAATGTTAGTTTTAGACTTGCCTGTCCCTTTATTTAACAGTACAACAATGTATGCATCCAAATTTATTATTAATCGATGAAGTGAAACTCCATCATATTTCATAAAGTATAAATTTAAAATCAGTATTAAATCAGGACATTAAGGGCTGGTTTCTTGACTGAGGTTTCTATACTTCAATATTATATTGTTATTAATTGTAAGTGAAACAACATCAAACTTCATAAACTATACGTTTAAATTAGTATTAAATTTGAAGATTAAAGGTGTAGTGTTGGACTTCTCTGTGCCTTTAATAACAGCATATTAACAATGTATTTACCCACATTTATCATCAATCGTAAGTGAAACACTATCAAACTTCATAAACTTGACTACTAAACCACTACTAAATCAGGAAATCACATCAAACTGTTAAAGATTTAGGCTCAGCTTTTACTTACTGCTAATAAAAGAGGAATCATAAACATAATGTATATATGGACTTGACTGTCCCTTCAATTAACAACAATGTATTCACCTAAAGTTTGTCATAAATCGTGAGTGAAACGCCATTATATTTCATAACCTAGACAGTTAAAATCACTATTAAATCAGGTGATTAAAGGCGTAGTTCACAAGTAAATCTCACAACTTGACCCTAAACTCGGCTAACGGCTAACCCGAGCCTGCTGCAGGAGTTTACCCGTTAGCGCTAGCCAGGTGCTAACCCTAGCTTAGCGCGCTAACGCCGTTTGCTCAACACTGATTTCGTGCTAGCTGGATGCTAACCAACAAACACAACAACCACGTCACGGCTCAAATCCACACGCATTGTGGTTACAAATGAGACTTTGGCGAGTTGCATGTTGTGTTTAGGGGATAATGTACTCACTCGTCGTCCTTGAGCAGGCGCTCCTCGGTGAAGGCTCTGACCGGCGCGATGCTCTCGGTTTCGGCTCGGTAGTTGCGGAAGCAGGCGCTGAGCTTCTCGTCGAAGTCGTGCACCAAATCCTCCACCGACTGGAAGCTGCGCATCTCCCCGGACAAGCTGCTGCTGCAGTCCGGCTCCGAGAGCTCGTCCTGGCCCGTTGTTGGTGCTGCTGCCTCGGCCGCCTCACGGCTCAGCGGCTCCGCTGCACGGAACTCGTTAAAGTCCTGCCAGTCTTCATCGAACTGGGCCAACGGAGCCGCCATGACGGGACGGGACGGGACGGGACGGGACGGGACCGGACCGAACGGAACGGAACCACTCAACGGTTCCAGCAAAGCGGACTCGGACGCCTGAACTCACCGCGCTTTTATATCCGCGGATCGCGCATCACTAGAGGCGGGGCGCATTCCAAACCGCATCGCTGCACCCTACCGAGGGGATTAAGTAGGTACCTACTGCCATTTCAAAACTCTGCATATAACTCATCCGTTGAGGAGCAGTGGGCAGCTTTATTTTGACAGTGCAGTGCCCAGGGAGCAGTACTTGGGGACAGTACCGTGTTCACGAATACCCCAGTGGTACGTTTACCAGTACGGGACTTGAACCAGCAACTCTCCGATAACTGTTACTAGAGTGACCAGATTTAAATTTGTTAAGAATAGGACACTTAGCTTCGAGATGATTTTAGCCAACACAATTTTTAAACCAAAGTTATATATATATATACACACACATTTTGTAATTCAGAGTCAAAATAAACTTTATTGTCATAAAAGTTACTAGTTACTTCCAAAACGTAAAATAGATTTCTAGTTTCTGTTATTTCAAAGTTATTGGTTACATTACAATGGTACTGGTACTCTTACACCACTTCTGCATAATTTTTGAGTTACTTTCACCAAAATAACGGTGGACATGGCATTCTAAGATGCTACTGCAGCTCATTCTACATCCAGTGGAGAGCGTTGTTTTTTTAAATTTATTTTTTATGGTTTGGGACGCGTCCACCATTAGAGTTATTTGATTTAAATTGTCAGAAAAGGTGTTGACGTGTGAAAATAGACGCTTCGTCCTTGTAATTCACATTTAGAGATCCCGGACAATTCTAAAACCCCGGCCGGACGCAATTTCCAAATCTCAAAAAGAGGACATGTCCGGGGAAAAGAGGACGTCTGGTCACCCTACCCAAAAGGCTGTGTGCTGTCTATGTAGTGCACATTGCTCTAATGTAATATAATGATTTCCCTTCCTAGGTAGTGTCCTTTGTGCTAAGGTATAAAATCTTCATACCAATCCCCAAGGTCCTTAATGTTTCAAAAACTGTTAAAGTACAGTTCAAATCATGCATACTAAGATTCAAGATTCTTTATTTGTGATATACATACTTATAGAAGTACATGTAATTAAATGGACGCTTATTCCTTACGAAGAAAATTGTAAACTGTAACAGGTTAATTTACAGCCTGTTCTCACGTGACTTCCGCACCACAGGTGAACATCAAAATAAAAGCCCTCGAACTAACAGACATACAAACCTGTAACACTCGGTTCCTTTTAAGTCATTCACTAAACTGATCCGGGTGTACGAGTCACTTGAGTCAGTATCACCAAATATGCAGGTATAGGTGGCTTGTGATGAGAATGAATGCACTTCCAAATAAATGACAAAGTATCAAGACAAAGCTACCAGAGCGGCAGATATTAGTTTCCAAGTAGATTAAGTTAACCGCCGGATTCACTCATGACAGTGACAAGCGCTAATCTGCCACATTTAAGAAAAGTAGAGACAAGAAAGACACTAATCAGGATAGCAGTACCATGGTGGTATTTTTACATTGCCTTCTTCCAAAACAACTTCTTCCAACAACAACAATAATAATGTTGACCAGTAGCATCACACCTTTACAGCTTGTTCTTGTACTCTATATGAGTTACAAAGTTTTGTGGTGGAAACGTGCTTTACCCAAGTTAAAATGTTAAATGATTGCTTTAATGACTTTCCCTTGCAAGGAGACACTGCTCTCATGTGAAATCAGGCGAGTGCACGCCGTGCAGGTTTTACACATCAGGGTTAGGGTTAGAACATTTGAGATAAAAACTAGATGCATCTTTCCTTTCTGACAGACTGTGGATCTCAGTTTACAAGAAACTTCCCAACCCACAACCCCCCAATTCTTGTAAAAGCCAGTTCCGTTCTACATTCTGTTCTGCACATACACAGGAAAGATACTTCTAGAAAATGCTAATTACTGTAAGCTGATAACATGACCTCTAAGGAAGAAGCAGAGATATATACATAAAGTTCAGAGAAAGGATAAATTTCTATAAAACAACTGAAAAAAAAGCACTTCTCTATACATACAATAAAATTTCCATAACAGTTTCTTGTATTGTCAGTTCACTGATGCTGTTTGTCTTTTGTGTGAATGCGCTGGTGTGTTGTAAGAGTGCTCTGACGATTAAAACTCTTCCCACACTCAGAACAGGAATACGGCTTCTCTCCTGTGTGAATGCGCTGGTGTGTGTTAAGATGGCTCTGTTGGTTAAAGCACATCCCACACTCAGGACAGTAATATGGCTTCTCTCCTGTATGGATACGCTGGTGTGTGTTAAGATGGCTTTGTTGATTAAAGCACATCCCACACTCAGAACAGAAATACGGCTTCTCTCCTGTGTGAATGTGCTGGTGTGTTTTAAGATGGCTCTTTTGATTAAAGCACATCTCACACTCAGAACAGGAATACGGCTTCTCGCCTGTGTGAACGCGCTGGTGTGTTTTGAGCGTGCTCTGATCATTAAAACTCTTTCCACACTCAGAACAGGAATACGGCTTCACTCCAGTGTGAATGCGCTGGTGTCTTTTGAGATGGCATGGATCATTAAAGCACATCCCACACTCAGAACAGGAATACGGCTTCTCTCCTGTGTGAATACGCTGGTGTGTTGTTAGATTGCTCTGCTGATTAAAACTCTTTCCACACTCAGAACAGGAATACGGCTTCTCTCCTGTGTGAACACGCTGGTGTGTTTTGAGATTGCACTTTTGTGTGAAACTCTTCCCACACTCTGAGCACTGATGGAGTTTTTCTTTTGTTTGACTACACTCATGCATCTGGAGCTCACTGCGACACTTGAATTCTTCCCCACATCCCGAGCAGTGGTGATCACTCTTTTTGCTCATATTGTTTGCTGAAGTGTTTCAGAATTGTATGTTTTCTTCTGTTACCTGCAGAACGCTGTATTCCTTGTTGTGGCAATTTTTGATGTGTTTGGGTGGGTAAAATTGCAGAACAGTGGCCAATAAGGAGCAGTAGAAGACAAGTCACTGAATGTCTGTGATTTCTGGAGAACAAAAGAAAAAGACAAATCAAATGCATTTACATTTACAGCATTTAGCAGACACTCTTATCCAGATCAACTTCCATTTTATTCATTTTTAGGGACAGTGACCCTAAGAGCAGTTTGGGGTTAAGTGTCTCACTAAGGGACCCAATGATTTTAGTGCTGGAAGTGGACAGCGTCCTGACCACTATACCACCAACACCCTGATGAAACAAATGCAAATTAAACTTTGCTATACCAAACTATTTTCAGGCGCATTCATGCAAAAACTCCTCAGTGAATTAAAAGTGGTGATTATATTTTGATTATAATCTGTTCATACCCTCATGTAATAATTCAGTCACTACCAGAGATGGGCAAAGTAGCTAACTTCATTACTTAAGTGAAAGTACAGATACCACTAGTCAAATGTTACTCCAATACAAATGAAAGTCGTATAGTCAATTTTTTACTTAAGGTAAAGTACTGAACTACTTGTTTTAAAAAAAATACATAAATATTAAAAGTACATCTTCTTTCACTGCATTGTTGCATTATTGCCACAACACCTATAACACCTAATGTCTCTGACTAACTTGTAGAAGCTGTAGAATAAGGAATTGGTAGAATGTTACAGAATGAAACACAACCTAAACTGATAAAGAAAACCAGTCATTAGTTTATTTCATTTATTAATTGTAAGACTACACCCCTCACAAAACAGCACGGTAGTGTTCTGACGCAGCTCTGGCAGTGTGCACACATATATGTGTATGTTAATCAGTAGCTGTAAATGCAGCTCACAACATCAAATCAACATTCCAACCTGCTTAAAACCCAGCTCTACACCTGTAGCTTCATGACTTTCCAACAGCAACAATGTTTTAATCAAGCGAGAAGACGGCAGAACTGTCAGAATTTGGGTTTATAGTTCTAGTCTAAAGGCGTATTCTAACTCTACTGGTTACTGATAGACTGTCACCTGCCAAACAACTAATCACATTTTAGTAAACGGGGAATAACATCCACTTTATCCACAGATTTGAAAGTAATGAGTAACGAGAAGCTTGATAGAAATGTAGTGAAGTAAAAAGTGCAGTATTTGTCTTTAAAATGTAGTGAAGTGGAAGTCATAAGTTTCCAAATAAAATACTACTTAAATGAAGTACAGATACTCAAAAACTCTACTTAAATACAGTACTCAGGTAAATGTACTTAGTTACTGTCCACCTCTGGTCACTACATCAGACCACTTTACTCGCATTGTAAAACAATTACCACACTTCTGACCACAAAACCATTATAAATCTGTTCTTTCAAAATGGAGATTTGTAATTAGCCTCATCAGCTCACCTCAGTAAAACATCTCAAAAGGGTTCCCCAGGCGGGGCGACTGTCTACTTCATATAACACTAGCTCTCTTGGAGGATTTAACGCCGTTATAACCGTGAGGCTCGTCTTTACTGAGGTGATCGAGGCTTCAGTAAGTTTCCACCGTCAGTAATCTCCCTCCCTCACCACTGCTGCTGTTATATGTAGTTGAGCTGTGCAGCAGAACACGAACACAGCCCAGTTCCCAGATTTCAACAATACAACAGAGTGTGTACATACCATCAACAGGAACGTGCTCCGTGCTCGACTCCCCTCTCTACTTCCGTCTGGTGAAGCAGGCAGCGACTGACAGCGTCCTGATCCAATGGCGTTCGAACAACATACGATTGGCTGTACTCTGGTCCAATAGCTCATGAATCAATTTATGCGGCTCGGATCCGTTCATGACTCATCCAACTCGCGATTTGGACCAATTCAAGGGGTGATTTGCCCGGTTAGGAACCCTTATTCATAATGACTTGTCTTCTCAGAAGTAGCTACAGGGGAAAAACCTTGCTGACCACCATGTATACTGCTCTGTAAAAGTCTGAATACTTGCCACCGCTTTACCATGTTCAAGAAGTGAGATAAATGCTTTTACTGCGAGTCAGTATTAGTATCAGTGAGCATAATGTCAAATAGGCACAGTTTCCTGTAAAATCCCTAATGCAGTCCAACTACATTGTAAATACACTGAATAAATGAAATGGAACCATAAATTCTATCAAAAACGTTAATGATAGCCTTGTTCACTACCAGGTATTACAGTATGATCACTGTCTGACTCATCACATGATTGGTTATTCACACTTTGTTCATGCTCATGGCACAGATAATCCTAATCCTAATATTCTGCCTTGCATGAAGTTGAAATAAACATCACCCAAAGGAGCCCGCACAGACACAAGAATGACGGACACATAAATATAATTAGCCAACAAGGCACAAATTGAAACATTCATTGAAATACGTGGATACACAGGAATCTGAACAATACATCAGTTGAAGAAATGAACAGAATACTCATAAATACAATTAACCAGAACTGACACAATGCTCTGTGACATGTTTTAATTTGAGGTGTTGCAATCATTAGGTTAAACTTCTTGAGTGATTACGCTGAAATGCCTCCTTGAGCTTCCCCTATCTGCTGCCAAGTTGAACCAACGTAACGCATGCTTGAAGATCTCATTCTCAGTAGAAGCACGGGAGATACGATTCTTTCTTACAGAATCTGTAATCACAAAAGCAAATTTTTATCTAAATGTTCACCATTTTCCACCACAACTACCATTTTTAATATTTTAAAAGGATACACAGGATGTTCACTTATATTGTCTAAAAACAATATAAATAATACAATAAAACTTTTCTTAATCTTATTATTAATCGTAAACAGTAAATGCAAATCATAACTGAGGTTATATTCCAAATTTTTTGACAGACGTATCACAGGACGTTTACAGGAAACTTGTCAACCCACAAAACCCCAATTCTTGTGACAGCCAGTTCTAATCTACATTCTGTTCTGCACATACACAGGAAAGATACTTCTAGAAAATGCTAATTACTGTAAGCTGATAATAACATGACATCTAGGGAACAAGCAGAGATATATACATAAAGTTCAGAGAAAGGATGAACAAACAATTTCTATAAAACAATTGAAAAAACCACTTCTATACACATACAATAAAATTTCCATAACAGTTTCTTGTATTGTCAGTTCACTGATGCTGTTTGTCTTTTGTGTGAATGCGCTGGTGTTTTTTGAGAGTGCTCTGACGATTAAAACTCTTCCCACACTCAGAACAGGAATACGGCTTCTCTCCCGTGTGAACGCGCTGGTGTGTTTTGAGACTGCTCTCTTGTGTGAAACTCTTTCCACACTCAGAACAGGAATACGGCTTCTCTCCTGTGTGAATGTGCTGGTGTCTTTTGAGACTTCTCTCATGTGTGAAACTCTTTCCACACTCAGAACAGGAATACGGCTTCACTCCTGTGTGAACGCGCTGGTGTGTTGTGAGAGTGCTCTGATGATAAAAACTTTTCCCACACTCAGAACAGGAATACGGCTTCACTCCTAAGTGAACGCGCTGGTGTGTTGTAAGAGTGCTCTGATGATAAAAACTCTTTCCACACTCAGAACAGGAATATGGCGTCTCTCCTGTGTGAATACGCTGGTGTGTTTTCACACTGCTCTCTTGTGTGAAACTCTTCCCACACTCAGAACAGAAATACGGCTTCTCTCCTGTGTGAATACGCTGGTGTGTTTTGAGGTGGCTCTGATGATTAAAACTCTTTCCACATTCAGAACAGTAATACGGCTTCTCTCCTGTGTGAATACGCTGGTGTGTTTTGAGACTGCTCTGATGATGAAAACTCTTTCCACACTCAGAACAGTAATACGGCTTCTCTCCTGTGTGAATATCCTGGTGTGTTTTGAGACTGCTCTGGTGATTAAAACTCTTTCCACACTCAGAACAGGAATACGGCTTCTCTCCTGAGTGAATGCGCTGGTGTGTTTTGAGACTGCTCTCTTGTGTAAAACTCTTTCCACACTCAGAACAGGAATATGGCGTCTCTCCTGTGTGAATGCGCTGGTGTCTTTTGAGACTGCTCTCTTGGGTAAAACTCTTCCCACACTCAAAACAGAAATATGGCTTCTCTCCTGTGTGAACATGCTGGTGTGTTTTGAGTGTCCTCTGATCATTAAAACTCTTCCCACACTCAGAACAGGAATACGGCTTCTTTCCTGTGTGAACGCGCTGGTGTCTTTTGAGAGTGCTCTGATGATAAAAACTCTTCCTACACTTAGAACAGGAATATGGCTTCACTCCTGTGTGAACGCGCTGGTGTGTTGCGAGAGTGCTCTGATGATAAAAACTCTTTCTACACTCAGAACAGCAATACGGCTTCTTTCCTGTGTGAATACGCTGGTGTGTTTTGAGACTGCTCTCTTGTGTGAAACTCTTTCCACACTCAGAACAGGAATACGGCTTCTCTCCTGTGTGAATGTGCTGGTGTGTTTTGAGATGCCTCAGCTGAATAAAACTCTTTCCACACTCAGAACAGGAATACGGCTTCTCTCCTGTGTGAACGCGCTGGTGTGATCTGAGATTGCTCTGATCACTAAAACTCTTTCCACACTCAGAACAGGAATACGGCTTCTCTCCTGTGTGAATGTGCTGGTGTGTTTTGAGATTTCTCTGCTGAATAAAACTCTTTCCACACTCAGAACAGGAATACGGCTTCTCTCCTGTGTGAATGCGCTGGTGTGTTTTGAGATTGCTCTGATGATTAAAACTCTTTCCACACTCAGAACAGTAATATGGCTTCTCTCCTGTGTGAATGCGCTGGTGTTTTTTAAGATGGCTCTTTTGATTAAAGCACATCTCACACTTAGAACAGGAATACGGCTTCTCTCCTGTGTGAATGCGCTGGTGTGTTTTGAGTGTGCTCCGATCATTAAAAATCTTCCCACACTCAGAACAGGAATACGGCTTCTTTCCTGTGTGAATGTGCTGGTGTGTTTTGAGATTGCACTTTTGTGTGAAACTCTTCCCACACTCTGAGCACTGATGGAGTTTCTCTTTTGTTTGACTACGCTCATGCATCTGGAGCTTATTACGACACCTGAATTCTTCCCCACATCCTCTCTCTTTGCCCATATTGTTCGTTGAAGTGTTTCAGAATTGTACGTTTTCTTCTGTTTTCTGATGTACGCTTTATTCCTTGTTGTAGCTATTTTTGATGTGTTTGGGTGGGTAAAATTGCAGAACAGTGGCCAATAAGGAGCAGTAGAAGACAAGTCACTGAATGTCTGAGATTTCTGGAGAACAAAAGAAAAAGACAAAGCAAATGCATTTACATTTACAGCATTTAGCAGATACTCTTATCCAGAGCAACTTCCATTTTATTCATTTCAGGGACAGTGACACTAAAAGCAATTTGGGGTTAAGTGTCTCACTAAGGGACCCAATGATTTTAGTGCTGGAAGTAGGTTTTGAACCCACAACCCCTTGCTCCAGCGGACGGCGTCCTGACCACTACACCACAAACACCCTGATGAAACAAACGCAAATTAAACTTTGCTATAACAAACTATTTTCGTATGCATTCATGCAAAAACTCCTCAGTGAATTTAAAGTGGTGATTATATTTTGATTATAATCTGTTCATACCCTTATGTAATAATTCAGTCACAACATCAGACCATTTTACTCGCACTGTAAAACAATTACTGTACCACACTTCTGACCACAAAACCATTATAAATCTGTTGATGCAGTATTTCCAAAATGGAGATTTGTAATTAGCCTCATCAGCTCG
>JAVGVS010000639.1:37500-166286 GCA_032718565.1 Distichodus sexfasciatus | reverse complement strand
GTGTGTGTGTGTGTGTTGGGTGGGCTTATGGCGAAAAGGACACTGCGGCAATGACATTCAATGAATGAATGAAACCCTTGATGTGCGCACACACACACACACACACAAACGTCACCAGCTTCTGTGTTTTATTAAGTCAACTTATTTGGGCCTTGGAGGACGCAAACCCTTAAAGTGGCTTGTGTGTGTGTGTGTGTGTGGCTCCATTGTTTTTACCAGTAAAGACACTATAAAACTGAGACAAGACGACAAGAGATGAAAAGTGTGTGTGTGTGAGAGAGAGAGACAGAGAGAAAGTCACTTTGTAAAATATGTTCCTTAAGTGATTGTTCCTCGGAGGACAGTCCAAACTGGATTTTACTGCAGATTCATTTGTGTTTGCAGATTTACGACGACGGTTAAAATGTTTACATGACATCTGTCATCTCAGTCTGGATGTGTGTATGTGTGTGCTGAGAGAGTCTTAACAGTTCCACTGTGGTGCCACAGCGTGCTAAACAATATAAACGTGTGCATACAGTGTTGGCGTGTGCCTTTATTAAAACTGTTTCATACTTTTACCCGATGAGCACATGAGTGAGTTTGTGAACGAGTGAAAAGAAGTGAGTGAGTGAGAGAGGGAAAGACTGTGTGAGCGTGTAAGAGACGAGTTGAGAGTGGAATGCGTCTATCTGCTCAATCTACATTCTCCTAGCAGAGCACTGCAGATGGCGCAGGGCGGACTGGCTCTGACCCGATCCTCAAACACACACACCATACAGAGCCCAGACAACCGGCCGCAACGCTGCACCATCCAACAACACACCACTGCAGTACAAACGCTAAAACAGACACTTGTTTGATAAACAGAATTCTTTTCTTCTAAGAACTCTAAATCCAAATTGAGGATCTGCTGCTACTACACACACACACAAAGTTGCCGATCAGTTAAGACAGAATGAACCTCCGCGTGAGCTCTGTACTAGCTAATCTCAGTCTCGTAGCAAGCTATAAGCATTTGGGTAATCAAGCTTTAATCTATATTATACAGTTCAAATCAAATTCGACCCCCCACTACATATTTAAAAACAAGCGACCCAGAGAAATTACGTTGTTCTTTTTGGCTTACAGTGACGACAATGCACTTTGCAGCAGTTTGACAAAATGGTAAAGGCCCCGTACACACAGAGGCGGACAGTAACTAAGTACATTTACTTGAGTACTGTACTTAAGTAGGGTTTTTGAGTATCTGTACTTCACTTGAGTAGTATTTTACTTAGAAACTTGTGACTTCCACTTCACTACAATTTAAAGACATGTACTGTACTTTTACTTCACTACATTTCTATCAAGGTTCTCGTTACTTGTTACTTTCAAATCTGTGGATAAAGTGGATGTCACTCCCTCTTTTCTAAAACGTGTTTGGTTATTTGGCAGGTGACAGTCTGTCAGTAATCAGTAGGGTTACATTACGCCTGTAGACTGGAACTATAACACCAAGTTCAGACAGTTCTGCTGTTTACTGTCTTGATTAAAACATTGTTGCTGTTGGAAAGTCATGAAGCTGGAGGTGTAGAGCTGGGTTTTACGCAGGTTGGAATGTTGATTTTATGTTGTGAACAGGCTACATTTACAGCTATTGCACTGTCCTTCTGATTAACGTACACATATACTGCATGTGTACACACACTGCCAGAGCTGTATCAGAACACTACCATGATGTTTTGCGGGGTGTGTATCTTACAATTAATTAATAAAATAAACTAAAGACTGGTTTTCTTCATCAGTTTAAGTTTCATTCTGGAGCATTCTACCAATTCCATATTCTACAGCTTCTACGAGCTAGTCAGAGGCATTAGGTATTATAAGTGTTGTGACAATAATGCAACAATGCGGTGAAAGAAGATGTACTTTTAATACTTAAGTATTTTTTAAAACAAGTACTTGAGCACTTTAACTTAAGTACAAATTTGACCGCACGACTTTCACTTCTTTTGGAGTAACATATCTGTACTTGCACTTAAGTAATGAATTTAGCTACTTTGCCCACCTCTGCGTACACACTAGGGGTGTAATGATACATCGATTGGCTGTGTATTTATAAAAACTGATCGTTTTTCTCCTCTGTTTTCAAAAATATTCCGGTACACACGAATCCGGATAAATACGAATCCAGGCCTGCGTAGAACCACGTCAGCCAATCAGAATCAGAAAGAATTACATGCGGTTGCTTGGTAAACAATGGCGAATGGAGGGTGCTTCGTACGGACAGATAGGGAAGTGGAGTTACTTTTAAACGGTATCAGGTGCAAACAAGCACGAATAAGTTAAATAAGGGAGACGAGAATCACTGCTCTGACGGTTTCCGTCTTCAGTCTTCATCGTACATGAACCTCGCACACCTGACGTCAACGCATTTCCTGTCTCACACTTATGCCCCTATGAACCTAAAACTCTGTTTTCCCTGTCCACACGTCGTCACTGAAGCCGGGGTTGTCGGAGATCTCCACTTTGGCCATGGTATTCAAAAGTAGCCGGTTTTAGTGATTGTGAAATTCGATATCGTGATAAATATTGATAATACAATACTCAATAATCTGATATCTGACTATATCAAATGATAAGTCTTTTATAGTTTTTGCCCCGCTCTACACACACACACACACACACTACGTATGACACACACCTGTACATCCTGCAAACTGCCGATGTGGAGCGTGGAGATCAAGAGGAGAGTACAAGCCCAGGAGAGGGCGGGGCTGTATAGCTGAGCGACGGCCAATGAAACGACGAGGTGGAGCATCAGGACGGCCATGCCCCTCACGCCGAGCAGCCACCAGGCCGACAGCAGGCTGTAGACGGTGAGGACGGCTTGTCTGAACTGCGACACACACACACACAGCGGTTAAATATGTGTATCATTCGTTTTTTTAATTTCACATTAATGCCAAACCCCCCTACATTTTCTCCTTTTATTTCCCATTTTATATTTGAGTGCAGTACTGCCCATGAAAAAGGATAAAAGCATAAAATTGGACATCGGAAAACACCTTGTTAGTCGCTTTTTTCGATTTTGCTCTTGGAGGTTTAATCCCTCACCTGAGGCAGGTAAATGCCTGACAGTCGCGACACCACAGTGTGGCCAATCAGGGTCCAGAGAAGAGACTGCCACGCACAGTCGCTCCAAAAGCTCCACTCGAAATCACCAGGGTCCTGAGGACAACGAAGAAGACCACGTCACTTCAGACCTTAAAGATATGTTTCAGTTCAAACAGACCAAGCTATTTAAAGGGGCTGTATATCTCGTTCGAACGAATAACGGACCGTATTCTTAAGAAGAAATATGTCCTGAAAAACCACAGTTTGTTCTTAGCTTAGTAGAGAATCTATGACTGTTATAAAGCACTCTTACAGAAACGTTATTGGTTATAGGTGTGTAAAAACTTTATTTCTTCAATTCTACACTTGTGAACGGTTCTGCACTTATAAGACTGTTCAGAGCAAACTTTAAGAACAAATGATATGACATGATATTGGGGAATGAGGCCCAATGTTCCCAGCTGTTAGGCTGGACATACACTGTGCGTTTTTTTTTTCATTTTGTAAACCTCCAGCTCAAACTGCACGGCTAAACCACGAGTTGAAAAATTAAAACTCCCGATTTATGTGCGCACACTATACGGCCCGATGCTCGGATGCAACCTGGCTGCTCACACTACACGACACGTCGGTCTCCCGGACCCGGAACCGTAAAGTGGAGCCTCCAATGCCTCTGTTCAGAGCTTCCGAGACCAAAATCTACGACTTTAATCTTGGAATTTCTGAGCTTTTTTTCTGGGAATTTTACCCCGCTCCATTTTTTTCCTTTTTAATCTACAGTGGCCCTAATGTCGTAGATTTACAAGACTTAAAAATCAGATATTCTCTAGGGTTAAAGATAAAAGATAATAGCCAACTCTTTTCTCGCAAATTTGTGAGTTTTATCCACACTGGTGAGTTTTATCTCACAGATTAAAGTGGCAAATATTCGATTTTTCATTTCGTAAATCTACCACTTCAATCTCAGAATTTTACTGCCCCCTTCCATTTTTTTCTTTTTAACCTACAATGGCCCTAAAACGCCATCGTAGGGCTTCAACAGTGCGATGCCCTCGTGAGGGGCGACCAGAATTTCAAACAGGTTTTATTTTCATCCGAACATACGATTGCCAATCGGAAGTTGGTCGTGAGGGGTTAATCGGTGCTCGTTCCCCCTTGTATACTACACGATGCACGATTAAGCTGAAACTCGGGTGGATCCCAAAAAAAAAAAAAAAAAAAACGCACATTTTAAGCCCAGCTTTAAAGCCCTCATACCTTCCAGGAGCCAGAAACAAAGCCTTCCACCAACTGCTCCTGCCTCACTAAACTCTCCTCGTGATCTGCCAACACACAAAAAAAGTCTCGTAACATCACAGATATGACATCCCACATCTGAGTTGAGCCTTTCATTCTTCATTCATACAAAGGTTATACAAGTCTTGGACTTGGACTGTTAATATAATACTTCCACTGTCCATAGATTATCTGAATATATTTAAAAAAAATAATATCTTAACTGCTTGTATTTGGTGACGAGACTTTGCTCTCTATCAGATATTATGGAGGAACATCTCAGATTGTCAGTGCAGTCCCAGATTTGGCCGCCGTCTCTTTTCTCTAGACCAGTGGTCGCCAACCCGTCGATCACAATTGCGATCTTTAAGAAGTTCACGTTCAATCATGAATATAAAAGGAGAAAAATATATTCAATCTCGGTTGATTAACTTGCAGTCTTGCAAGCGCCGCCCTCTCTATTGGACACCTGCCATTACACACACAACTTAATCCAGGCTTTAACATGGAGTTGGTCCACCCTTTCCCGCTATAACAACTTCAACTCTTGTGGGAAGGCTGTCCACAAGGTTTAGGAGTGTGTTTAGGACCATTTTTCGCCATTCTTCCAGAAGAGCATTGGTGAGGTCAGCCACTGATGCTGGACGAGAAGGCCTGGCTCGCAGTCTCCGTTCTAATTCATCCCAAAAGGTGTTCTGTCGGGTTGAGGTCAGGGCTCTGTGCGGCTCAGTCAAGTTCCTCCTCCACAATAAACTCCCTCATCATCGTGTCTTTAAGGAGCTTGCTTTGTGCACTGGTGCGCAGTCACGTTGGAACACCTGAATTTGGAGATTTGGAGGCGCGTCCCAATACTTTTAGAGGTCCTGCCCAGCTCTAGCCACATCCGTAGGTTCCAGATGGACGCCCGGAAGGAGTCATGCTACTCTGGATGACCAAATACCGCAGTCTCTAGCCGCATAGTGTAAAACCAGCAGCTGCCAAAATAGGGGGTGAAAACAAAAAACTCGGCACATCCGGTGTGGAATATTAGACCCAAGTTATTTTCAGTTGAGCTGTTCAAATCCTAGGATCAGTAAAGATATCACTGAGGTGCTCATGCGCATGGTACCGTCCCCAAGCACCGCTCTGCGGGCGCTGCCCATGTCAGCTGACCCAGTGCTCCTTCACGGATGGATCAAATGCAGAGGTCACATTTCGTTGTGGTGCACTGTGTGCTGTGCTGTATTGACAATGACAAAAAAATCACTCAAAGAAACTGGACAAACGGGACATATCGATGATGACCGTTAAAAATTCAAGATTGAACACACATCTGGCTCACTGCTGTATTTACAAATGCAGGTGAATGCACTGCCCCATTTTAAGCTCTTTGCAGGTAACAAATGTCCCCCATTTTTTGTGTCAGCAAACACAAGAAAATCAGCTTCTGGAAAAAGTTCCCTCTGAGGTCAAGGTTAGGATTAGGGTTAGTTTTAGGGTTGGATTTTAGATTAGAAACACAGCACAGATATCAGTGTATGCCAGTAGTGGGTATGTGTATGTGTGTATGTGCGTTTGAAGTGTCAGACCCTTATTGTGCTGACTAATCAGAGAGAAGCCCACAGCGATTCTCTCTCTCTGTCTCTCCCCTGCATTGCAGTGCTGATCTCTCTCTCTCTCTGTCTATATTTTAGCTGCTTGGGGTGGACCTCTCGTCACCTCGACAGAAGGCTCTCCCGCATGGTGCATCAGCAGGCTGGAATCCGCACCGTGAAAACAAACGAAATAGCGAGAAAGGAAGACCACAACAGAGCAGGAAACGAGGCCACATCGCCATCTAATGGCCGTAGAGATGACTGACTGGAGAGAACGGAGTGTAGGGGAAAAAAAAGAACTATATTACACAAAACACAAACTAGAATTTTATTATTTGTGCTGATCAATTTATGCAGCTGTAATTGTTCAAATGTAGACAATCACATTAAGTCAGGCTAAGTCTAACCAGTTAGAATTTGTTATTTTCAGGTAGGGCTGGACAGTATAGCATTTCATCTTCCACCCAATGTGTGTTTATTTACTGTCACACACTGCCATGTGGTGTCACATGACTCCACCTCGCCCAGTCTTGTGTTAGCTTCAATGTAAAATTTTACCTTCAATTTACTGTTCATTAATCCTAATCAAGTTAAAACTTTCAATTAATTATTTTGAGGTCATATCGGCAAGCCCTAAGTCCAATCCTTCCATTTTTAGAGTAAATATATGTAATAATCTTACAGTCAATAATATTCTGGATAATCATCTACCTTTCTGTAGGTGTAAACTCAGATATGAGCGCTCTCGGTTCTTATAGAATAAACTGATTGAATTCTGAAATGGTTACATACTACTAGGCGTGAACATAGGATTGTGGTCGGTATTCTGCCTTTACCCCTCTCACAAATGCCCTTAAAGCCGACCGGTGCAGAGAGGCCATGAATCTTTCATTACTGGACTTTCAGCTCCCGAATGCTGAGAGACCTGAGAAAGAGCCCAAAAATGCTGGAGGATCAAAAAGCTAAAAATAAAAATAAAAAACGCTCATAAACAAACAACTCACATTAGCCAGGAACACTCAGGGACTAAAATGGTTTTGGGAGGACTTTTTTATTCTTTTAAGGCATTATTTTTTCATGAAATTTTGAGTTTGAAATGGAGGTGAGGAGACACACGCTTCCCTTCTCTTAACCATAGTCTATGATCTTTGGCTTTGCAATGCCAATTTCTCTGATGTATTCTCAAAAAAATTCACCTCAAGGCGTCCAAAACATAAAGTCGCATCAAATGTTCATCTGCTGATTTGGAAGCAGATGTCACACTTTAAAGCGGGGCGTATTGCAATTAAATGAAACACATTTGACCAGAAGATGGGGCTCATGCACCATGTTGTAAATGTTTCTTGTTTGAGAACTTCACCAATATATTTCCATGTCTTAAAAGCTCTGTGTCTGCCTTCACTATAGTCCTGGGTAAAAGAACTCATGCGTCTTAAACGAGCATTACTGGTCTTGCTAAAGGCTCGTCTTTTCAACGCTTGATGCAAGGACTAAAAGTGCTTAAATGGGCATATTTTCAAAATGAGACACACTCTCACTTTACTTTAATTCCTCAACTCACCACCACATTAGCAAGGTGTAACTGAAAGTTCTTTGGGCCTGTTATATCAATTCAAATTTTAGGCTTTTGCCCCGTTAATTCCATAAAGACCCGCAGACGGCGATATCACCCCTTCAGCATCTGTTTACAAAAGAAAATGCTTTTTCTTCCTCTGCAGACAAAATTAGTGACAAATAATGTACAAATGTTATGAGTAAACATTCAATACTTTCATTATGACTGTAGTCACATAGTCTGTAAAAGCTGATTATATTTATGAAAGGCCAAGTACAAAGTAATAAATACTTAGTAATAAATAAGTACAGTAACTAAGTACTATTCCTCAAGTACTAATCTACTACTAACTCACCAATTCCTCTAAATGGAACATAACATCTTCATACTATTTCCAGCAGTTCTGAATTTATCACTGGTCTACCTCAACGTTGGCGGCTGAACCTACCTTTTGAGAACAAGTGAAGGTGATAGAAGGAGTAAAGATGAGAAGCAAAAGACAGGAACCAATAGACGGCCATTTCCCATCTGGGCAACTCTGCCAACTCCATCTTTGCGGCCATGACTCTTCCTTGGCCTGAGGAGAACCTACACACCACAAAAAGACAACAAGAAAAGGACAACACCAAGTGTTATTTGCCTCAATTAGTCACTCTGCTGTAATGCAACAGGGTGTTCTCTGTGTATTTAGACTTTACGTGACTTGGATGGTGAGAAAAGTGTGTCTAGGGTTTAAAGCTCACACAAAAATGATTTTACGCTGGCTGTCGGTCCAAAACTGGTCAAGAGTTCCGAACTTAGCTAAAGCTGGTTTGCTAAACAAAGTTAGGCACCAAAACTAACTCCAAAACTAGGCTGGGGCTAGTCACAAACAAATCAATATAAGACCGAGTTGAAACAGGTTGGCTGAACCGGGCTCTTTTTCTCCAAGTAAATGTGACTATTTGGATGAGGGAAATGCAAAATGCTGAAGGCAAAGTCTACAAATAGTTTTAAAAAAATCAAGTGTTTGGGTCGAATTTGGGTCATATTCCTCAGAACTGGTCAAGATATACATTTCATGAGGTAAAAGTGTCTCCTATGTGCTTCGAGACCAACGTAATTTAACCGTCGTCGACATTTTAATCGTGAGGGGACATTTCTATGTATGAACTCCGGAGTCTCGCAGCCGAGCACTCGAGTGTGTGCCGCTTTGTAGGTATGCTTCCTGTACACACACTACACACCACCGCGGAAAAAAAAAACAAAAAAAACACAAGAAACGGTCGAAATGTCGAGCAAAATGGTGTTTTTCCACGGCGAAGGCGACGCGAGAGGTTATAAAGTGTGATATCTGCGCGGGAAGTCGAGGCGGTTTTATTTACTCACGATGATCTAACGCTACCGCGGCGCGTGATCCGTTTGCTCGCCGAAGCCACGCCCACAGGCTGCAGGATCTACCCTCTGCTTCGACGTGATTGGCTGGTGTCTTTAACCCCTTAAGAGTCCTACTCAGAACCTGAGGAAAGCGAGAACTATAATAGACCTGAGTAAAGTATAGTATTACAGGCCATTTTTTTAATCTCAGAATTATTACTTATGTCTTACATTTGACCTCATATCTCAGAATTATTAGTAATAATTCAGACTTATTAAGACAAAATTCTGCCTTTTAATCTCAGAATTCGGACGTGGTAAGTCGAAATTCTGACACTTCCTCTCCGACTTATTCAGACGGTATTTTTGGCTTATCACCGAATTCCTACTCATTAAGTCGCAAATCGGACTTTTTTTCCTCATAATTCTGACTTATTAGGTCAGGCACCTCAGCATTCTGGATGAAGTCGAAATTCTGGTTGTCTCAAAACTCTGACTTAAATCGCAATTCTAGAATTTAGCTCAAAATTCAGATTTTTTGTATTAAAAAACAGTATGGGAGCGGATCTCGACTTTTTATCTCAGAATTATGACGTATTGCACATGAATTTTGACAACTCGGAAACTCAATCTCTCTCTCAGAACTTATCATGTCTATACTTTTTATCCTTTTATTTCTGAATTCCTACTTAAGTTATTAAAAAACAGTATGGGAGCGGATCTCGACTTTTTATCTCAGAATTATGACGTATTACACATGAATTTTGACACCTCGGAAACTCAATCTCTCTCTCAGAACTTATCATGTCAATACTTTTTATCCTTTTATTTCTGAATTCCTGCTTAAGTTGCAAATATGACTTCTTATGTGACCTGTCTCCTATTAGGTCAAAATTATAACTTCTTAGAATGTTGTCAAAATTCTAACTTAAGTTGGAAATAGTTTTAAGTTTAAAATAGTTAAGTATTGAGGCCCCATCTGGAGGACAACAAGAAAATGTATCACATAATCCCGACAATCAGAATTTAGACTTAGTTAGTTATTTATAAGTCAGAATTATGAGATACAGAGTCAGAACGTCAGCTCTCCAGGCTTCCATAACACATTTCATTTCTTTTTTTTTATTTTGCTGAAATGTTTTCATGAGGGATCTTTCTGGAACACAAGATAAAATGCTTTTAACATAAATGCTGTTAAAATAATATCACTCAGTCACAAAAAATCTGATTTTTTAAAAAACTTTTGCTGTCGTTTTGATGTCCAATCAAGCAGTCACAAATAGATATAAAAGTAATACGAATAGGGGGTTCTAAGGGCATATATATTTATACAATTTTTAAAAAATAATTTATTACACTGTTTTTTAGAGTGGGAACATAGTTGTTAGACATCAAAATGGAAGCTTCCTTTTAAAGATTATAAGAGCCAAAAAAATCATTTTGACTTCAAGTTAGGTTTTGTGTTAATTTTAGGGGTATTTAAGGTAAGAGCTGGTGGTATTTTTTTGGCTCTTTAATCAGATTGTGTACACTGTGTAGTTTTAAAGGGAATGCATATATGCCAGCTAACATGTTAAATGTGTGTCTGGTCCAATACAAACTACCTCACATTGTTGCAGGCGTGGTCCACTGACAGAGATTAAGTCAAATAAGTGGATGCAAAAAATAATCTGTGAAATCATTTTTACCATTTTATTTTGTTAACTACACTGTATCAGTCAGATGCTTAAAACTGTATTAACAGCTCGGGATAACTGTGTTTGCAAGTGAAAGGCAAAGAAAAGTGAAAGCAAAAAAAATAGTTTTTCACCAAAGAGTCCACTAGGTGGCATTAGGATCTTTATAAAACGCGTCTCTTCTCCCAAGAGATCAAACGTGGCACATCAGTTGATAGTTAGTTGTAGTATTTATTATCTTTAAGAAAAGTACATCAATATACGATTGGTCGACATAAACCACGCTTCACTGGATGAAATGTGAAAATGTGCCGAACAGGAAGTCCTATCCCTAATTTTGACTTGTTTTTTGGGCATTTCCGTCTCGCTTTTTTGCGCAGCGCTTCTCTTTTTTCATGTCGGACAAACAAGCAAACATGCAAAATGTTTCTTTCCTACTACTGACATAGTACAGCGATAAAAACGTGTCATGAAAAGTGAAATAAACCAAAATGTAAACTTGTTTTATATATGTTTACATCAATAAAAAGTAATGGCAGACCTGCACCAGATTTACATTTCACTCAACCTGATGACCAAACAAACTAAAGAGAAGGCAATAACAAAGATAGCTTCTATTTGTATTTCTTGCTTTCTGTCTTGTGTCTGAGTGTGAAGAACTCTACTTACTCGCTCTACAAAACAAACCCTCCCCCTTCCTTCCCTCCTCCTTCCCTCCCCCTTCCCTTCATCTAGTTTCCACCTGAGGAGCGAAATAACTTCACTAAACAGAAAGAGCCTCGCGCTCTACGGAAAGCGTCTCCTCGCGCCGCGTTTGCACGCGCATCATGGCCTCGCGGATAAGCCGGAGCCTCGTGAAGTGTCTCGCGCACCGAAAGTCGCCGTTCCCCGCCACGCGCTTTCATCAACGGAACAACGGCAGCAGCAGCAGCAGCAGCAGCAGCAACGGCGCTCCGGTACTCAGCTCGCGCTTCACAGGGAAGTGGCATACGCAGCTGCACGAGCTGTCCCTCCGTGAGCCCGACGTTTTTTGGGGCTCCGTGGCGCGCGAGAGGCTCACGTGGAGCAAAAACTTCGAGCGCGTGCAGGACTGCGAGCTGGGCGCGGGGAGGATCGCCTGGTTCCTCGGCGGAGAGCTCAATGTGTCCGGTAAAACACATAAAACACACACACACACACACACACGCCCCTCAACGGCACAACGTCTCCGGTTAAACGGCGAGCGCGGTAACTCTTATCTATGCTTATCGAGACGGAACTCGTTTTATTTAACGTTGCGACCAACACCCACTTTTAACAGGTTCATATCGCACACTTTAAATCACACACTCAAGTCAGATTAAGGCCAAGAGTTGGGTTGTGTTGAGGATGCAAACGTTTCTCCAGCCTTTAAACTTTACAAAAAGAGAAACATAACGGATCAAAGTTAGAAAGAACACGTTTTAGTTCAGTGCAAAGCTGATGCAGTTCGAATTTTAACTTGTTTTTGCACATATTTAGCAGTGGACACGTTTTGCATGTCAGTCGAACAAGTACAGAAGCTTTCTTTATTTCCGTTTTTATTTGTCGCTAGTTTAGTGTTGAGAAGCTTTAGTTTCCTGGTGCAGTTCGAACTTAACTTGGTGCACAATTGTAGAAAAGAGCATGTTTGCATGACAGTACAAGTAAAACAACCTTTCTTTTGTCTTTCTGTTTGTTTGTTTGTTAAAATGGTTGAAAAACATCCATTTCCTCATATATGTGTATGATGTTTTTTGCACATTTTAGGTTTTGCACGTCAGTATATTTTAAGGGTTTTTTTAGGATGAAAGGGAAACCTCTTTTATATAAGCTGAAATAGGATCAAATTATTAGCTATTGATTTTTCTTTTAAATAGCATATTTTTAGAATTGAACAAAGGTCTGCATTGTACTTGTAGACGCATGCCAACCTGGCATGCTCCACTAAAAAATGTGCAAAAATATTAAATGTCTGACAAAATGTCAGTAGGCTTAAACATATTGTAGTTATACAAGTACAACTGTGATGTTAAGCAAATACCTGCACTATTTTGATAGCAAATACTATCAAATGTGCAGGTATACAGTTTTATTGCATTGTAATTCCCAGTTTCTTTTTACCCTCACATATATTTCATGACACATTAAGAGTCGAGTCATTCTATTTCTCTCGTCAAACCATCACTTGCGCAAACACTTGTTCCTATCCGTAACATGGCTCTAAACCAGGGGTATTTCAACTAAAATTTAAAGAGGTCAAGTTACAGAACATTTCCTCA
Source organism: Distichodus sexfasciatus (assembly GCA_032718565.1). Lineage (NCBI taxonomy): Eukaryota > Metazoa > Chordata > Actinopteri > Characiformes > Distichodontidae > Distichodus > Distichodus sexfasciatus. The sequence continues at coordinate 153,493 of JAVGVS010000639.1, read as the reverse complement.
GGCCGGAAGGTCCGGAAACGTTATGTTTAGTGTGCATTGTTTTTCAGTGCTATGACTATGACCTCGAAACAAATCATGATTAATTAAAATGTTATCTTCATTATGTTTAAGGAACATTTTTTTGTTTGTTTTTTGCCCTCATAGTTCACTGACTAGGCTTTGTACTGTAAAGAGGCTCAACTATTAAACATGGGATTATTTTTCTTATGAAAAAATGCATATCTTGGTGGATTAAAAATGATTGTGGGAGACTAGATGGAGCGGAGTCATATCTTTAAGGGGAAGGTACATGGACACGCTAGGCCCTAGTGTCTAAAGTCTAAACTATGGGTGGGGGAGCACTTTCACTTTGTTGCTGTTCTTAAGTTTGTAAAGTTATTCAAGTTAATAAAAGTTGATTTTAAAAAATTTACTCTGCAGTGAACTGTCTGGACGTCCATGTGGCCAAGGAGCCGGACAGAGTGGCCCTGATTTGGGAGAAAGATGAACCAGGAACAGAGGAACGAGTCACCTACAAGTAAAACCATCTTTTAGTTATTATTATTATTTACTTCCCCTTCATTAATATGAGTTATAATATAGAAAAGAGCTCTTAAAGCATGATTCCTTCACTTTTATACGAGAAAATATTGGTGCTCAAAGGGGTGTCTGGCAATTCCATGCTAATATAACCCCATAATGAACATTTGTTGGGACAGGAGAGATTTTCTTTTCTTTTATATACCCCATAAAGGACCTTATAATTACATTTAAAGGTTGTACACCAATTAGAGGAATCCTCTTCCTTTTTACAACCTTATAATGAACCCTAATTGGGATAAAAGAGACTTACTTTTGCTTGAGAAACCTTTTTAATCTCATAAAAACCTTATAATTGAATTCAACAGTCATGTACTAACCCTATTCTTTTTTTAATTATTTTATGACACCACGATGAAGCCTAATTGGGAAGAGGAGAGACCTTATTTGGTTTGAGGAACCTTTTTAACCTCTATAATTTAATTTAAGGAACCCTGTTATTTGTTAATACCACCACTAAGAACTTTTATTGGGATGGAAAAGATGTACTTTCGTTTGACCCCTTTTTACCTCATAAAACTCCTTCTAACATAATTGAAAAGTCATATATCCTATAATGAACCTTTGTTGGCATGGAAGAGATGTTTTTTGGCTTGAGGAACCTTTCTTACCCCATTAAGGACTTTATCATTTAATTTAAAAGGTTCTACACCTATTAAAGAAACTCTATTCTTTGTTTATTGCTGTTTTTATTACTTCATTAATCACTGTATAATTGAATTTAAAAGCTAAATACAAAACAAAGTATTTTAAGCTTATTTTAGCTTAATTTTAAAACCCTAATATTTGTTGGCAACCCCATAATGGACATTTATATTGGGATGAAAGAGACATTCTTTGGTTTGACAATTTTTTTTTTTACCGCTTTGAGAACCTTAAAATGAAATTTAAAGGTCATACAACAAATGAAACGAACCATGTTCTGTATGTAAGACTCCCAGCTCAAGCTTAGTTGTTGAGTCTAGATAAACTGGCACACACGTAATGGAACAGTATCGCATTCATTCTCTGAAATGGAAAGTTGATGTTCCCGGGACCGATGTTAATCTTGGCCTAATGCATCAATATTTACAGCGTACACCTTCCCTAAAAAGCTCGGCGTAAAAGTGTCACCCGTTGACAAAACACACCAGCCCTCTTTTTTCTTTTTTTTGACACTTTATCTCTCTCTCTCTTTCTCTTTCATTCTTTAGCTGCTGTGGGATGCTATTTACACATTGTGTTTTGGGGGGAGGGCACTGAGCTGAAATAAAAGGCTTGAATTTTACTGCCCAATGACAAGAGCAGCAGTTTCACCTACAGATGGTGGGTGGTGGGTAAAAATAAACAATAAACACACACATAAAGGCCTAAAAGGGTTAAAAGACTTATTTTAGAGATCTATGTAAATTTTTTATTGAGAGGGCTTGACACTTTTAGAATATTTTACTGTCAGTACTAGTTTCCTATAATCATTTAAATTATCTTAACATTTAAACATATTTTACAGCTGCCAGTTTTAAGTATCTAAGTATCCCAAATTTTCATTGTATATTTGCAGAATATTTGCCAAAGCAGATAATTAGGATTTTAGAGATATTATTAGTATGCAAATTATATGTTTTTTTTTGTTAATTTCCTAACACTTTTGTGCCTAAATTGTGACCCAGTAACTTATGAAACTCTTTTGGATGTTTGTCTCAAGTGGACAAGGGTTATTTATTTATTTGTTTTGTTTGTTTGTGCACAAATTAAACCATTTGGGTTATGCAAAAATAGATTTCCTGAATCATAAATTAGCATTAGCATTAGTCTAGTTACTGTGTTAAGACAGACAACACACACACACAAACACACACGCAACCCATATTTATGCAGTTAGTAATCTGGCGTCATTGACCTCAGCTGATTTTTAAGCATTATACCTGTAGGCGATGTCTGTTTGAGGGCGCATGTGTGGGTGTGAGTGTAGAAATCACATTACCATAACAAGTCGGTCAGCTTTTTGCCTGATGACCATGTTTTGACCCCTAAGGAATTAAAGCCACTTTCAGGGTTTTGTAAGGAGAGCCATTTGCACTTTGGGGGATTTTAGTTCTCAGTAATGTGAGGTTTTCCCATATTTGTTGTTGAAGATTTCAGAAACGGCCCAACACTGTTTGCTGTCCAGGTTTTAAGTTTGGATCTCTTTAACCACAATAATATCTTAATTTTACTGAATCGTACTGTGTTGTGGCAAATCCAGAGGTTGTAGTGCTAAGATTGTGTTTACATTTGCAATGACAGTAAAACAGAGCTCATAAAGAAAGAAAATCGTGTAACTGTGTAAACAGTCAAGGGGTTGGGCAGTACATCTACCTACGTAGAACAAATATGTTTTTTGCTTGGAGCTGGATGTGTAATTTTTTATTGCATTTCATTTTGGATCAGTGTGTTGATGAATCGATGTATCTGTGTAGACTGATCAGTCAAAGCAAATGGTCATTACATTGATGCAATCAACATATTTAACCCCTGCTTAAGGGACTGACAGTATGTTCAGAGGTGGATGTGTCATTTTTTGTACTTTTTATTCTGGATCATTGAAATGATTTATCAGCGCAGGGGTGCGTTTCCCAAAAGCATTGTTGCTAATGTTAGCAACTAACAGTCTTAACAACTTTTCATTTTGGATTGATGCCTTGATCTTTGATTCAGTGTATTGATGTAGGCTGATATATCGATTCAGTGATTAACACATTGATACAGATGTATCGTCACACCCCTAGTCAAGACACTGACCATGCGGTAGGAACTGGAAACTATTTATTGCTATTTAATGCTTTCATGCGTTTCATTTTGGATATAAATATTTGTATCAGCTTGATAATTAAAAACACTGAATGTTCATGTTAAAGGGTTCTAAATGGATGATCAAAATAACATTACTGATTATGTTTAATATAAATACTAATAAATAATTAATCTCAATGAGAGTGCAGCCAAATGGTGGTCACCTCCCCATATTATGACTTTTTTCAATTCAAGAGACGGCTGGATGTGTCATTTTTCATACTTTTCATTTTGAATCGTCGTATCGATGCATATTGATGTATCGTTAGACCCCCAGTGTGTAATTTTCGTTGCTCACCTCCACCAGAGAGCTGCTAGAGATGACCTGCCGGCTGGCCAACACCCTGAAAAGCCACGGCGTGAAGAGGGGCGACAGCGTTGCCATCTACATGCCCGTCTCTCCCATCGCCGTCTCCGCCATGTTGGCGTGCGCGCGGATAGGCGCCGTGCACACCGTGGTGTTCGCCGGATTCAGCGCCGAGTCCCTGGCCGGGAGGATTCAGGACGGTGAGTTGGAAGAGAGTTTGTAAAAAGCAATCAAATCAAACGTGAGTTAACTATCCATTAAAGGGCTGGGAAACGTTGTTTTATGTAAATGCTTTATTACCTCATGAAATGTCATAAACAGGATTTCAGACTATTTCAAACGGTTAGTTTTATAAGCTTTAAGAAATTAATAATCTAGATAACAACTAAACTATGCTATGGTTTTTCTGCCTATAATTAGGGCATTTTCCTGATGTATCTGAGCATCGAGTCATCCACCAAAGATTCTTTCAGAGCATAAATAAAGGGTTCTTTATTTTGGTGTAACTGCATAAAAGGTTGTATACCAACTAAAGATGCATTTTGAAACCTCAGTCTCTAGTGATGAAAAAATGTGGGGCAGTTGGTAGTGTAATGGTTAGGGAGTTGGCCCCGTGATCGACTCATGAGCAAGGTACCGCCCCCAAGCACTGTTCCACAGGCACTGCCAAAAAAAACGGCCACTGCTCCTTTACAGATAGGTCAAATGCAGAGGTCACGTTTTGTTGTTGTTCACCGTGTGCTGTGGTGCAAACACAATGACTCACTTAAATTCACTTACATGAAACAAATATTAAGTAGTTAAAAGGGTAAAGTAAATAACAAACAGGTTTAACCTAAAAAAAAAGTGGCACAATGTTCAGAAATATATAAAATTCAACAAAAAATATGAATAAATAAAAATTCTTATTGACCGCTATCTTACACTAATACTTTGACTTTTGGGTCAAAGCTGCCCACCAAAAATGTCAACAGGTGGTTCATATTGTTCATAAAGTGTGTAAATATGACCAAAAGAATTATGAATAATTCAGGGATGGAGTGGGAGGAGCCAGAGGCATAAACAAAGCCTCAAACCAAGACTCAATTTACATAAAGTGGTTTTAACAAAAGCCACCTACTAAATTCTCGGCAGTTTACACATTTCACGTTGGATCAAAAATCTTGAATGTGCAGAAGTGAGCTTTCTGAAAAGTCTTAGCTACAAACGAATCTATATGTGTACAATGTATATTTTAAAATGTAAACGTATACCACACATTGCAGAGCAAAATCGTTGAATGGAGCTTAACGAGCTCGCTTTACGCCAGTCGTAAAACCCTCAGCGTCAGCTGACAAATCTTGACTATCTTTATAGACTGGAATTGACCTTGCGTTCCACTTGATAAGGAAATTCAGTGAATCACTGCCAGCTCCTTGGCTTGTCCTTTTACTGCACGAGTGTGTGCTCCTTGTGTTCCTTGAAACTTGCGTTGAAATGGAAAAAATCACGTGTGAATGTTTAACTGGGACGTGCAGGTGTGAGAGACCAGTTAAGATTCCCCACACTTTATGCACTTTGTATGTTCAGAGAGAGAGAGAGAGAGAGAGAAAGTGTGACATTGCAGTACTCATTAGATAACAAAAACGTGAAAATTAAGTCCCATTAAGGATCAGACTTTACATATAGGTAGTTACAGGTATATATGAGTGTGTATACATGAGATATATGAGAGAGATAGAGTCTAGTTACATGTAGGTTGTTAAACATATGTATAGAGTAAATTTGTAAGTAGATATAGGCCGTTAGATATCGTTAGATATTGTGGGAACGTGTAGTATAGAGTATATGTATTAGGTTTTATCGTGTATAGTGTAGGGGTGGGTATTGGCAAGGACCTCACTATACGATACGTATCACGATACATGGGTCACGATATAATGATACCACGATATATTGCGATACTATACATATTGCGATATATTGCAATATTCTACAGTTCTCTGAAAATGTCAAAACAGAGCTGAAATGCAAGGTGCTGTGTACGGTCTGGGTGGTCTTAATCAATCACATTACATTAATAATTCACCCAAAACAACATAACTCAGAACGGAATTTGAACTTTGTCTTTGCATTTTAAGACACTGAGCTAGTGGACACCAAAAACATTAAGATAACGCGCATAAGGTTGAAAATAAGACATTAAAGTGACCAGTCAGTTATCTGAGGCTGCTTGAGGTGCATGATTCTCCCCCTCGGAAATATCGCGATATATTGATGTATAGATTTCTTTGCTCAGCCCTAGTATAGTGTGTGTGTGGTGTAGTTACGAATAGGTAGTAACATGTATAGAATGAGTGTGTGTTATGTGTAGTAATATATAGGTAGTGACGTGTATAGAGTGTGCGTGTGTTTTGTGTAATTATATATAGGTAGTGACGTGTATAGAGTGAGTGTGTGTTGTGTGTAGTTATATATAGGTAGTGACGTGTATAGAGTGAGTGTGTGTTGTGTGTAGTTATATATAGGTTGTGACGTGTATAGAGTGAGTGTGTGTTGTGTGTAGTTATATATAGGTCGTAACATGTATAGAGTGTGTGTGTGTTGTGTGTAATTACATATAGGTAGTAACATGTATAGAATGAGTGTGTGTTGTGTGTAGTTATATATAGGTAGTGACGTGTATAGAGTGAGTGTGTGTTTTGTGTAGTTATATATAGGTAGTAACATGTATAGAGTGAGTGTGTGTTGTGTGTAGTTAGATATAGGTAGTAACATGTATAGAGTGAGTGTGTGTTGTGTGTAGTCATATATAGGTAGTAACATATATAGAGTAAGTGTGTGTTGTGTGTAGTCATATATAGGTAGTAACATGTATAGAGTAAGTGTGTGTTGTGTGTAGTTATATATAGGTAGTAACATATATAGAGTAAGTGTGTGTTGTGTGTAGTTATATATAGGTAGTAACATGTATAGAGTGAGTGTGTTGTGTGTAGTTATATATAGGTAGTAACATGTATAGAGTGAGTGTGTGTTGTGTGTAGTTATATATAGGTAGTAACGTGTATAGAGTGAGTGTGTGTTGTGTGTAGTTATATATAGGTAGTGACGTGTATAGAGTGAGTGTGTGTTGTGTGTAGTTATATATAGGTAGTAACATGTATAGAGTGAGTGTGTGTTGTGTGTAGTCATATATAGGTAGTGACGTATAGAATGAGTGTGTGTTGTGTGTAGTTATATATAGGTAGTGACGTGTATAGAGTGAGTATGTGTTGTGTGTAGTTATATATAGGTAGTAACATATATAGAGTAAGTGTGTGTTGTGTGTAGTTATATATAGGTCATAACATGTATAGAGTGAGTATGTGTTGTGTGTAGTTATATATAGGTACTAACATGTATAGAGTGAGTGTGTTGTGTGTAGTTATACAGATCATCTCAAAAATTAGAATATCGTGAAAAAGTTCACTATTTTTTGTCACTCATTTCAGAAAGTGAAACTCATATTATATAGATTCATTACACATAGAGTGAAATTTCAAGCCTTTATTTCTTGCAATGTTGATGATTATGGCTTACAGATAATGAAAACCCAAAATTCAGTGTCTCAGAAAATTAGAATATTACATAAGATCAATAAAAAAGGATATTTTAAACAGAAATGTCAGGCTTGTGAAAAGTATGTTCATTTCTATGCACTCAATACTTGGTTGAACCTCCTTTTGCATGAATTACTGCATCAATGCGGCGTGGCATGGAGGCGATCAGCCTGTGGCACTGCTGAGGTGTAATGGAAGCCCAGGTTGCCTTGATAACGCCCTTCAGGTCATCTGCATTGTTGGGTCTGGTGTCTCATCTTCCTCTTGACAATACCCCATAGATTTTCTATGGGCTTCAGGTCAGGCGAGTTTGCTGGCCAATCAAGCACAGTAACACCATGGTCATTGAACCAGCTTTTAGTATCTTTGGCAGTGTGGGCAGGTGCCAAGTCCTGCAGGAAAATGAAATCAGCATCTCCATAAAGCTTGTCAGCAGAAGGAAGCATGACGTGCTGTAAAATTTCCTGGTAGATGGCTGCGTTGACTGTGGACTTAAGGTAAGACAGTGGACCAACACCAGCAGATGACATGGCACCCCAAATCATCACTGACTGTAGAAACGTCACACTGGACCTCAAGCAACGTGGATTCTGTGCCTCTCCACTCTTCCTCCAGACTCTGGGACCTTGATTTCCAAATGACATGCAAAAATTTACTTTCATCTAAAAAGAGGACTTTGGACCACTGAACAACAGTCCAGTTCTTTTTCTCCTCAGCCCAGGTAAGACGCTTCGGACATTGTCTCGGGCTTGACACGAGGAATGCAACGTTTGTGGCCCATGTCTAGGATTGGTCTGTGCGTAGTGGCTCTTGATGCGCTGACTCCAGCCTCAGTCCACTCTTTGTGAAGCTCCCCCAAATTCTTGAATGGATTTTGCTTGACAATCCTGCGGTTATCCCTGTTGCTGATGCACCTTTTCCTACCACACTCTTTCCTTCCACTCAATGTTCTGTGAATATGCTATGATACAGCACTCTGTGAACAACCAGCTTCTTTAGCAATGACCTTTTGCAGCTGACCCTCCTTGTGGAGGGTGTCAATAACTGTCTTCTGGACATCTGTCAAGTCAGCAGTCTTCCCCATGATTGTGTAGCCTACTGACCCAGACTGAGAGACCAATTAAATGCTCAGGAAACCTTTGCAGGTGTTTTGAGTTAATTAGCTGATTAGGGTGTGACACCATGACTTTCCAATATTGAACTTTTTCACAATATTCTAATTTTCTGAGACACTGAATTTTGGGTTTCCATTATCTGTAAGCCATAATCATCAACATTACAAGAAATAAAGGCTTGAAATATTTCACTCTGTGTAATGAATCTATATAATATGAGTTTCACTTTCTGAAATGAGTGACAGAAAATATTGAACTTTTCCACGATATTCTAATTTTTTGAGATGGTCTGTATATAGGTAGTGACGTATAGAATGAGTGTGTGTTTTGTGTAGTTATATATAGGTAGTGACGTGTATAGAGTGAGTGTGTGTTTTGTGTAGTTATATATAGGTAGTGACGTGTATAGAGTGAAGTGTGTTATGTGTAGTTATATATAGGTAATAGCGTGTATAGAGTGTTAGTGTGTGTGTTTGTGTAGTTATATATAGGTAATGCGTGTATAGAATGAGTGTGTCATTGTGTGTAGTTATATATAGGTAAGTAGCGTGTATAGAAGGTAGAGTGTATTGTTATATTAGCCAGTTATGCTATAGAGTATTGACATTATAGAGTAGTGTGTGTTTTTGTGTAGTTATATATAGGTAGTGACGTGTATAGGAATAGTGTGTGTTTTGTGTGGTTATATATAGGTAATGTGTATTTAGAGTGAGTGTGTGTTATGTGTAGTTATATATATGATGATGGCGTGTATATAGAGTGAGTGTGTGTATTGTGTAGTTATATATAGGTAGTAATGGTATAGAGTGGTGTGTGTTATGTGTGAATTTCTATATAGGTAGTGACGTGTATAGAGAATGAAGGTGTGTGTTTGTTAACAGATTTACTATAGGTAATGCTTAGCATTATAAGTGAGTGTGTGTTATCATGTAGTTATATATATAGGTAATGCTTAGTATAGAGTGAGTGTGTGTTTGTGTAGTTATATATAGGTAAGTAGCGTGTATAGAGTGAGTGTGTGTTGTGTGTAGTTGTATTATACTGTATAGGTAATAACATGTATACAGAGTGAGTGTGTGTTGTGTGTAGTTATATATAGTGGTGATGTGTATAGAGAGTGTGTGTTGTGTGTAGTTATATATAGGTAGTAGCAGCGTATAAGTGAGTGTGTGTTATGTGTAGTTATATATAGGTAGTGACGTGTATAGAAGTGACTGTGTATTTTATATGCTAGTTATATATAGGTAGTGGCGTGTATAGAGTGAGTGTGTGTTGTGTGTAGTTGTATACTGTATAGGTAATAACATGTATAGAGTGAGTGTGTGTTGTGTGTAGTTATATATAGGTAGTGATGTGTATAGAAATTGTGTGTTGTGTGTAGTTATATACTGTATAGTAATAACGTGTATGGGGTATGAGTGTGTGTTATGTGTAGTTATAGGTAGTGGCGTGTATGGAGTGTGTGTGTTGTGTGTAGTTATATATACACTGTGTGCACAATTATTAGGCAAGTGGTATTTTGAGGATTAATTTTAATATAAGAACAAATACAGTGCTTCTTGGTCAATCAAAATGTTATACACCTGAAACATGAATTTTTGTGCAAAAGAAATGTAGTGTGCATTCTCAGGGAGACCACATGTGTGTGCACAATTATTAGAGCAGCTATTGAGTGTGCAGGGTATTATACGACTAAATGAAGCAATACAATTTTACCATTCACTTTTTCATTTACATCCTGTTAAACTGAGGTATTAACAAACAACTCAAATTTAACGGATAAACATTTCTGTTATTTAAACTTGAAAATCTGCTGTACCAACCAATATAGCCACCTTTTCTTGTCATGCCAGTAATAATCCTGCCATTCATGGAATCTGTCAGTTCTTGATCTGTTGATAGCGTTTTGTGCTACTGCTGGCTTCTGGCCTCCCAGACACTGTTGAGAGGTGTGCACTGCATCCTCCCAAATCTCTACTTAGAAAGGGCCCTAAGTTCTCAATAAGGTTTAGGTTAGGTGAGGAAGGGGGCCATGTCATTATGCTTTCATCTTTCAGACCTTTACTGGCCAGCCATGCAGTGGAGTACTTCAATACATGTGATGGAGCATTGTCCTGCATAAAAATCATGGTCTTCTTGAAAGAAGCAGATTTTTTCCTGTACCACTGCTTGAAGAAAGTGTCTTCTGAAGACTGGCAGTAGGTTTTGGGGTGATTTTTGAGTCATCTTGAACCTGAAAGGATCCCTTCAAGCTCATCTTTATTGATACCAGCCCACATCAGTACCCCACCTCCACCTTGAAGGCGTACTCTGTGCCCAGTACTCCTCCAGCCGCGGACCCATCCATCTGGTCCGTCAAGAGTCACTCGCATCTCATCAGTCTGTAAAACCTTTGAAAAATCTGTCTTGAGATGTTTCTTGGCTGATCTTAGCGTTCCGAAAACATGTGTCATGTTCAGTGGGAGTTGGGTTTCAGCCTTCCTTACCTTGGCCATGTCTCTGAGCACTGAACACCCTGTACTTTTGGGCACTCCACGTAGGTACTTGATTACGAATAATAATTGGAACTGGAGGATAATGGGTTCCTGGTAACTTCTGCTTGATTCTTCTCTAATCTTTGGCAGTTAACTTACCGTCTTTTAATCAACAAAATTTCTTCGACCCTGTTGACTTTTTGCAGCAAAACGTTTTGATTATTCAGCAATTCGCCCCCAATATCTTACTCATAGACTCAAAGACTTTTTACAATTTTTGATTTTTCTGAGTCTGTTAAATCTCTTTTAAGCTGCCTAATAATTATGCACACCTTGATGTAAGTGTTGATCATAGGCCACCTCCCTCATTACCTGAAATACACATCAGCTGATAGGCTTCAATCCAATAAGCATTCAAGTTTATACAGCTTGGAGTTGAAATATATGCATATAAATGATGATATGGTCAAAATACTCACTTGCCTAATAATTGTACTTTTGATGGAAGTAGTGGCGATGTGTATAGAGTGAGTGTGTGTAGTAATATATAGCTAGTAACATGCTTATAGTGTAATGCTTAACAGATGTGTGTGTGTGTGTGTGTGTGTGAGAAGTGTGAAGCACAGTCCAGATGACTGCCAGATCACATCAGGCTTATGTAAGGCAACACCAGGTGACTGCTGTTAAGCCTTTCACTGTTGGTTTTAGTCACAGAGTGAAAGATAAGCCGTGATCAGAGACGGGAATAATTTTTTTTAAAAGGAGGAAAATCTACAATCTCAAGGGCAAATGAAGTTTTCCAAAAAAAAGTACAAATAGAGTCACATGATGGCAACTGTTGCTGAGTCAGAGCAGGAAGCAGCTTGAGTTTCCATCATAGCTGAAGTCGCAGTTACGTAAGCATAATTTCGCCCCACTTCCTACAGATGTCAAAACTCCAAAAAATCTCAGAACGTTTCCGTTACAAATGACCTATTTTTTCTTCAACGCATGCTTTGGCTTCAACCCAAGCAGAAATGCTGCGGTGTTGCAACAGTTTAGAGTTATTAGGGTTATTGAGTTATTTTAGTCGTAGCTTTGTCTAAACCTTCAAAAAAAAAATCCCCCAAGATTACACCAGTCAGTTTGAAGATTATAAATTCTAACTTTGACTTAAGTTCAGTAATCTTGGCTCTGAAGTTTGTACTGTTACTCATCTTTTTGCTGCTTAATTGCTTGATCAAAAATAAACACCATATGCAATGATCTTTATCTATTGGCTTAAAATGTGTTTCAAGTACAAGTATTTGTTTCTGAACGAAGGATTTGTTTTGCTCTTATTAAAACCCAATTAAAAGCGTTAGCAGCGCCAGGGAGGCAGTGCTTGGGGGCGGTACCTTGCTCATGACTACCTCAGTGGTACCTTTTACCGGTCCGGGACTTGAACTGGTGACCCTACATTCACGAGGCGAACTCCCTAACCGTTACGCTACCAACTGCCCCTTTATTGTCAGCGTAAGCAAAAACTAACCACCATTGAACCTATCCATTCTCGACAGCGGGCTGTAAAGTGGTGATCACGTGCAACCAGGCGGTACGTGGCGGCCGCCTCATCAACCTGAAGGTCACGGTGGACGCGGCAGTTAAGAGCTGCCCCTCGGTGCATACCGTCCTGGTGGCCAGGAGGACCGAGCATCCCGTGGCCATGGGGCACATGGACACGCCCCTGGAAGAGGTGAAGAAGGGGGGGCAGGATATCGGATTTGTGGGGGGTAGTTGAGCGTGTATATTGAAAACACTGTAAACAGTTCGGTTGTTCGGATGTTTCACGCAAACAACACGTAAACAATCCAGACACTGTTTAGTGTGTTTATGCAAATATTTTTTCTGTTTATGTTTACATTAAAACACAAGTTTTTGGATTGGTTATGTAAACAATGTGTGTAGTTAAATGTATATGCTTTTTTGCCAGGGGCATCACTAGGTTTTAAGGACAGGGGGGCTTAGCCCCCAAGAGATGCACACGATATGAACAAACGTAGCACATGAGCACAAAATTTCACAAACAGAAAACAAAGACTGAGAAATTGCTTTTCAACTTTTTTGGACAGATTAAATATCTTAGGCCACCAGTAGATTTGTTGTTTTATTTCAGTCTGTTAAACTAAGCTAAAACAAGTGACAGAAATCAACATTATGCTAACAGTTTAACTTAGTGTGCTAGCCAGGTTTTATTTATCAAAATGGGGAGCACCTGGTTCATTAATTACACGGGACTCTCTGCTGTTAGCTGGAGATAACTAATTGTTACTACCAGCAGTGATGAAGACTAACTTTCTTGAAAAACGTGCGCATAGCCATGTTGTCTTGCTGTGTGCAGCATGTACGCTAGTGTGTCCGCAGGTGTAGATGCAGCGGAGTGTTAAGTAGCCGTGAAAACGTGGACTGGATTTTCAGTAATGTGGGCGTTCCCTGTGAACAACTGGAACGGATTGGATAACGAAGCACTGACGCTACCTTAACACTGTAAAGTGAAAGGAACCAACAGATTTATGATCATATTCAAGTGAATATTGACAGGTTTATATTATTATTTATTTAAACTCATATTCCTGCGTCTTTATATTGAATTTGTCTGCAATTTTTGTAAAAAAAAAAAAAAACTTAAAAAACCACCAAATTATTTAGGGATGCTTAAGAATATTTTAGGGAGGCTTCAGCCGCCCTAAAATAGGCCTAACGACGCCACTGTTTTTTGCATGTAGTTATATAGTGTAAGCTATTACTCTATACATAAACACACTGTTTATTACATACAACAAAATACATTATATACAAAACACACAACAGTTTTTGGATTGTTTACACAAACACATGTAAACTAATATACAGTGTTTTGAATAGTTATATATAGTTTTTTGCATATATTGTTTGTCATTGTTATGTAGATAAGCACACACTGTTTACCGTGTTTATGGTTACATAACCGTTTGTTTACGGTGGATTGTTTACATGTCTTGTTTGCATGAACAATTCCAATACAGTTTGGTGTGTTCATGTTAACATAAACATAGAAAAAGTTTATGTATATTTGTACTTTTTATATATAGTAGTTCATTTATTTTTTCCATATATTGAGAAACTATACTGAGCTCCTCAACTTCGGTGGAAAACCAAATAATTCACTCGAGCATCTTAAAAGGTGACATGCTTAGAAAGCAGCCAGCGCCAGGCAAACGGTGTATCTCATCTTCGATGCCGTAATTGAGACTGTCGTGGTCTTTTTGAAGCCTGTAAAGTGTAACTGCGTCTGATTAGCGTCATATTAATTCACGTCTCTCTTTTCATCTCAGGCCATGGCTCGGGAGTCTGCGGAGTGTGTGCCGGAATCGATGAGCAGCGAGGAAATGCTGTTCATGCTGTACACTTCGGGCAGCACGGGAAAACCCAAAGGCATTGTACACACACAGGCCGGATACCTCCTCTACGCCTCACTCACGCACCAGGTACTCGCCGCACAAACACTTATACACACACTTCAAATTAATGCTGGCAAATAAAAACAACGTGGACAATTACGTGGATCCAATCGTTATGGCACTACAGTGGACAAAATAGCTTGGATGTAGCTTATGGCGTAGGCAGCTACTATATTAAGACAGCAGTTTGGCTGTAGCTATGTTTAATCATGAGTAGCTTGAAAAGTAGCTTCCCCTACAGCGTGCGTTTTTTGATCTCCGCAGTGTGTCTTCGACTATTCTCTGGGCGACGTTTTCAGCTGCGTTGCCGACATCGGCTGGATTACGGGCCACAGCTACGTGGTATACGGACCCTTGTGCAACGGCGCTACCACCGTGCTCTTTGAGAGCACGCCCGTCTACCCCAATCCAGGTGAGAGTGCAGCGGAATACGCAAAAATAAGCATGAAAAGCAACGTAGATGTAGACCAGCAAAAGTTTTTATGTGTAGGTTTTTTACCACTTTTATATTCATGTTGTAAATGGCTGATTTTTTATTTTCGTTAAGCAATGAACAGTCGTGGCTCGAACAATTAGAAATAAAAATTGAACTTTAAAAAGTAAAATGTTAAATTTGAAACTGTGAACAAAAATTTAACTACTTAATTGTTTTGTTCCATTGGCAGTCACTTAATAGCTTGTTAAATATCGTCTTCAGGATATTATTATTATTATTATTATTATTATTATTATTATTATTATTATTATTATGTCCAGTTATTTTTCCAGTAGAGAAGAATGTTCAAATGTTTAAGTACAAGCTAAAACATTTGACTGGTGCGTGAGTAGTGTAGTATATTGTTCATTTAATAATAAATTTATTCCGTTTATTTCTAAATTTATTATTATACGTCTTAATAATTCTCTTTTATTTTAAGTAAAATGATATATAAAAACATAAAATAAGTTACGGCCTAAATTCAAAATTTTGTAAAAAAGTAGCTAAATATTTCTAGAAATGGGTCGATCCATCAATACTTATAAACTCTGTTTTGAAATTTTTGCGTGCCACAGTTTTGCCGTTTCTGAACCTTCGAGTCCTGGAATTTACAACCCGTGCATAATGTTTAGCCAAGAAACATCACTGTTATCTGTTATTCCATGAAAGCAATAATTGTTGAAATTGCTTCTCATAATCTCTGGATTTTATTGTGTTCTTTGATACTGTATCTTGAGAGAGATAGCGTTTAAGAGGATAGATTCTAACAGACCTTTCCTAGGAACTTTTTTATGAACAGAGCCTCATTCACCAACATTTCCTTACTTTTTTTTTTCTTAAATTTGTTCTTACGAACGTTAAGGGCATTTAACTGGTATAAAATTACGCGATTAACTGTAGATACTAGTAACACTGACAAATGGCAAAATCATGGCGAAAACTGTGGGTTTCACGAATAAGTTTCTTAAGAACGGTTGGTGAGTAATGGCGAATTTTTTCTCAGTGTTAACTTGTTTTGCGATGTTTTTGATGTGATTGGATGCAGGTCGTTACTGGGAAATGGTACAACGTTTGAGGATTAACCAGTTTTATGGCGCTCCGACGGCGATCCGGTTGCTCTTGAAATATGACGAGAGCTGGGTAAAGATGTACGACCGATCCTCCCTCAAGCTACTAGCGTCCGGTAAGTGAAATCTCAAAATAGTAACGTCACATACGTCATTCGTGGGCGTTTTACTTTTAAACAGTAGCAGCTCAAGGTACTTGATGATTAAAAGTGTTTAAAAGCTTATCTCCACTAGCAGTTGACATTAACATAACAATGCTGTGCTTAAAGGCCATAGAGCATTAGCTAGCAATAATTAGCACTAAATTCAAGCTTTGCCTAATGCAAATTTCTGTTAGCTAACGCTACTCTCCACCGTGTGCCGGTTTCAAACGGCATTTCAACTCCCCCAGATATGTTGCCAGAGGTTAGCATTAGCTAGTACTCATCAGAATGAGCTTTAAGTAGCTAGTTTCAGATGCCGTCTAATGCTATTTTCTGCTAGCTAAGGATAACCTTTGCTAGCTACTGGTGCTAACATTACACTACATTGTCAGCTGATTCACTTTAATCAATTCAAACTTATCCCGCTCCCTCTCAAAGCAAATAAAGTAATATCTGATCTGAAAAACTGCTATACAAACCAAATATATCACTACTTTTATCCCTCAAAGGGATAAAAAAATTTAATGCATTAAATAAATATAATTTAGCCCGATGAAGTTTTCTGAAAGAAGCATTCGTGTTTTCGTGCTCGGCCACAATGAAGGACCAGTCAGCAATCAAGCTGTTCCTTTCTTTTCTTTTTGCCTGCTTGAAAAACACTGGACAGATTTGAAAAGAGTCGGGGCGGTGGAAGCTCCGAGCCGAACAACAGAACAGGGTCGTGTGCCAAAAAATCTAGGACAGACTGCAGTTTGCAAAGACTCAGCGTTTAGTGAGAAAAAATAAAACAACAACAACAACAACAATAATAATAATGAGTTCTTTTCAAACACCTTTTTTTCTAAATTTAAATACGTTATAAACGTAACAGTATTCAGCTTAGCATCGTTGAGCTTATCAAGGTAAATAAAGGGCCTAAATGGCTATAATCTAGCTGTTTAATAACGATTAAAAACGTTCTTATATCTAGGGCTGCAACAAATGACTATTTTTGTAATCGAGTAATCTATAGATTATTTTATCGATTAATCGAGTAATCGGATTTTAAAAATGTGAATAAAAATGACAATACATTTGTTATTAGGCTTATTCTAGTGTGAGTAGAAGTTAGTCAAATACGCTTTATGTTGTTGTATTCAATAGAAAATGAAGAAACATGAAGTTCAAGGGTCATTTTGAACCAATTTGGCCAGTAAAATGGGTTGCTTTTGGCCTTTCTGGAAGGGTTCAGCGCGTTCCGGAACGATCTATGAAAAAAAATTGATGGGAAAATCTTAATAAATGGCTGTGTTGTGAGTGGAACGCTGGTTGATGTGGTTATTTATCAGCTAAAATATGCGTTTTGTCTGTAATAAGGGGGACGTTTTGACGGAAACGGAGCGTTTTAGCGAGTAATGGTGCTTACAAACAGCGTGCGTGTTTACATCGCAAAAAATGTCATTTATGCGTTTTCATGAATTTACTTCTGTTTTTGCGCACGGAATGTCTCACAAATACGTTGACATACAGAGGGATCTATTCTCGCCTTGATCGCGCCACTGAAAATATCGTGCGTCATTAATAAGCGTCTGTGTGAAACATTTTTTGTAATCAAATTATTCGAGTTATTCGAATAATTGTTTCAGCTCTACTTATATCACACTTCAGATACCAAACAATGGTTTTACAGTTTGATGTCTTTAAACATGTAAATGTGTAGCTGTGATGTCATGTGAAATGTCAATAATCAGCAGCAATAATATTTTCATATTAACGATACACGACAACAAACGATAAAAGATAAAGATAAACACTTTACTGCAAATGTACTGCAACAGTGAAAGAGTTTTGCGAGTTGTGAGCAAAGCTAGAGGTCCATAGTCTCGAGGAGCACCGCACAGCCACCTCAGCACACACATTTTCACGTTAAATTCACTCCTGTCTTTTTAGTAACCCTGTAATTTAAGGCAGTAGAAGCCTGTGTTTTTCTGGAGACGCCCGACATTAACCCCATTTGTCTCTTCAGTGGGAGAACCCATCAATCACGAGGCGTGGGAGTGGTTTTATAACGTGGTGGGAGACGGACGATGCCCGCTGGTGGACACGTGGTGGCAGACAGGTAACTACAAAGGACGCGAGTAGCTAACTTACGCCAATATTCGCCATTAATTGCTATCTGTACTAGCTACATTACCATTATATAGTTTGTTATATTTGTAACCATTTTGTTAGAAATTACCATTCATTGCTAGCTAGATTACCACTTTGTTTTGTCATTTTTTGTTTTTTTCCCTTTATATAGAAATTTGATGCTAGCTAGCTAGCATACTATTTTTCATTATTTTCTACCATTTTTAAAAAATAGAATTTATGTGCATTTCTGCTCTATTCTATTTATTATTACCATTTAGTTGTTTTTATTTGTTTTGTTTGCCATTTTGTGCTTATTTCATTTAAATACAAATCCCCATTAATTTTTGTTGCCAGGAAATTACCATTTTTGGTTTGTTTTATTTTCTCTTACATTGAAGTGGAAAGTAGAAATTTGTTGCAAGCTAGACAACCACTTTGCTTTTTTTTACCATTTTATTTTTTCTCTTTAAACAGAAAGCGCAATTATTTGGCATTCATTGCTAGCTACACTACCATTTTCGCGGTTTTTGTTTTTGTTTGCATTTTTTTACATTTTGTTTCTTTTTTTTCTCCTTTAAATAGAAATCGCTATAAATTGGCATTAATTGCTAAATAGATTACCATTATGCGTTTTATTTTAACAGGTTTTGTTTTTTCTCCATTAAATAGAAATCACCGTTAATTGGCATCTGTTGCTAGCTAGATTACCATTTTATGGTTTGTTTTGTTTTTCTACCATTTTGTTTTTTCCCTTTTTTTTTTTTTTTTTTAGAAATTTCCATTGATTACTAGTTTCCATTGATTGATTAATTTAGCGTTTTGTGGTTTGTATTTTTCATTTTGTAACTTTTTTTTATTTTTTCCTTTAAATAGAAATCACAATTAATAGCCATTCATTGCTAGCTTTAGTAACATTGTGGTTTGTTTTGTTTTGTTTGTTTGTTTTCTTTCTTTAAATTGATCATTTCAATTAGCTTTTAATTATTCTAACTCGATCGTAGAGACCGGCGGAGTGTGTATCGCACCGCGACCGGCGGAGGAAGGCGCCGAAATCCGACCCGCTATGGCCATGAGGCCTTTTTACGGAATCCAGCCCAAGCTGATTGGAGAGCAGGTAACAAAGAACGGACGATGCGTTTTCAAGACACCCAACCCTCTTTAGAAAGTCTCATTCCCCAAAAGTTTGTACTTAGAAATTTTGTTCGTAAAAAAACAGTTTCTGGCTTTTGTCAATGTTTTCTTACGTGAAATATGTTCTTAGGTGATAATAGAATCTACGAGCACTCTTACGCACATTTAATTACGTACGTGTTTGGGCAAAACATTAGCTTGCTGTTTTCAGTTGTACCGTTTTATACAGTCGTCCCTCGCCGCTTTCGCAGCTTCACTCTATCACATTTTTTTTCAAATATATTCATTAAAAAGTTGATCGAGACAGTGAAAATGATACAGCGCACGCTCGGTTGGAGTCAATTATACACCCCTGTATTAAAATAAAAATTAAAATTACTGTATGTATGGACTGTAGGCCTATGTATTCGTGCGCCCCCGTAAATCCTTCAATGCCAAGTGCAGCCGCTCGACCACTCCTTGGCTCAGCCTCACGCAAGTTCGTCTACATCGCTCCACATCGGAAGCATCTTTGCTCTTGTCTAATATATTGGGTAATACGAGTGTAATGGCGACTAAAGGGTGTAATTTCACGTCTAGAAGGCTGTAATAATGTTAAAACCCGTATTTAGAAGGTCGTAAACAGGTTTTCTATGCTCTAACTACGAAAATATTCCATTTATAAATAAAAAATCCTACTTGGTGGAAATTCACTTATCGCGGTAGAGTCTGGAACTAATTAACCGCGATAAACGAGGGCTGTTTATGCTGGTTAACTGTAAACATTTCTATAATTGTAGTTATTTTAATTATTTTACAAAACGTTACAACAACAGTTATATTTCTCTTTCAGAACAGCTGTTTTTTTTCTTTTTCTTATGGAGCCTTTTTTATGGTGCTTTAAAGACTTGTTGGTAATAAATTGGTGTGTAAAATCTCCAATTTATTCATTTGAGAGATTTTTCTATTTTTTAATAAAATAGACAATGGAGACATTTCTTATACAAAAAATTCTGCAGAAATGTATTCTTTTAACTCTTAGGGTTATGGGTTTAAGGCTACTTGATATTTTAAATCAACCAATTTTAAAATACCTTAAAATCCCAGCAGAATTATTTATGGCAATTTCAGAAAATTATGCTTGAAATACACAAACATATTCCATTTTTTTAAGCTTTCAGTCTGAACATTTGTCATTGCGACATTTGTTAAGCAGTAAAAATGGGTGGGACTCGGTTATTAAAGCCGTCTATTAATAAATTCCTCTAATATTAATTTATTTTTTATATATCTGATAAAGATAACATAATGTGCTTCACTTATTAACTTGAATGTCTTACTTGGAACTAGATGAAACTGCCTCACTTCACCACACACTTATCCCGACTGTCATGTTCCGGATGAGAAACATTTTCTGAATGGTTTGTTTCTCCTCCACTGGAATGCCAGCAGCACCAGGCCAGTGCCCTTTGCCCTCGTGTGCCAGCCAATTTATTTTTTAATAAAGAGCCATTGTTCTCTCCCACATGACTGCTTTGGATCCAGAAGATTTTTGTGTGCTATTTGTGTGCCTCAGCCCACTGTTACATCATTTTTTTCCTTGTCTTGTTTTGTGGCGTTCGCAGGGTCAGATCCTGACGGGGAATAACATCAGCGGCGCTCTGTGTGTCAGCCAGCCGTGGCCCGGCATGGCCAGAACCATATTTGGGGACCACCAGAGATTCGTCGAGTCATATTTTAAGCCTTTTCCTGGTAAGTGGGCTATTTTTGGAAGCATGAATGTTGGTTCCCTAGCCAGTCCTCATCCCTGGTGCCAAACTCAGAAAAGTCTATACTTAGATTTTGCTATTTAGCAAACAAGATTTCTACAAAGTATAGAAAAGTGTGCAATTTGATTTTAGTCATTTAGTCAGGACTAAATTTGTCCTTGCCCCAAGACCAAATGTGACTTGCATTTGACCCCTCCGTGAAGAAGCAGTGGGCAGGTCTATAAAAGTCCTCCTCCGGATGACACAATATAATGTAATTTAAGAATACAGTAATACCTTAAAAAACCTTGAAATGAATAAAGGTTGAAAATGGCCTCATTTTTCTGTTTGCTTGTGACTGTTTTTGTATTTGTGTAAAATTGTCAATTTGTTTAAATTTTGTGAAAACTGTTTTTGCTGTTTTTTCAACTTCTTATAAGTTTTAAGAGAAATTCTGTGCTATTTGTTGAGCTAAAAATCAGTTTGTACTTATTTGCTCGACAGGTTATTATTTCACCGGAGATGGTGCTTATCGCACCGAGGACGGTTACTATCAGATCACCGGGCGCATGGACGACGTGATCAACATCAGCGGGCACCGGCTGGGCACAGCCGAAATCGAGGACGCCCTGGTGAGAATCACAAGCGGGGGACACTTAGAGTTTGCTTTATTTAAACAAAAAAATAATGAAGGCAAGTTATTTCACTTAATTTTTTTTTAGTTAACCCAAGGCAGAAACCTGTCAAAATAAAAATTCATCCAAAACAGTAAACTGGCTTTTTATTAGGACTGGGCAGTTAATCAAAAACAACATTCGAAACCTACAGTCAATTATTTTGATCATGTTTAAGTTTAAGAAAAAAAATTCAGGTGGTGGCGTAGCGGTTGGCCGTTCGCCGTGTGATCAGAAGGTCGCCGGTTCGAATCTCAGACCGGTAAATTTACCACCGAGGTATTCATGAGGAAGGTACTGTCCCCGAGCACTGCTCCCCGAGCACTGCTCCCCGGGCCCTGCCCATGTCAGCTGCCCACTGCTCCTTCACGGATGGGTCAAATGCAGACTTGACATTTTTGTGCTCTTTGTGTCTCAGGACGAACACCCGGACGTGCCCGAAGCAGCGGTGGTGGGCATTTCTCACGACATTAAAGGAGAAGGTCTGGGAGAGTCCAACAGCTCCTAGTTTCTGTAATGCAAAGGTCAACTAAACATCACCAGGAATTGCTTTCAGCATGCAACCGATCAAATTTTGGAAGGTTTAATTGTCAAATTTAAGTTGAACATCAAAAAGAAAATATTTTATATCATTATGAACGTTATATACACAAATACTGATTTGTCGTTGAAAATCATTCCCTCATAACAGATGCAATTGTCAGATTTACAAGTGATGGTTGTCTCTGTTATGAGGGGAAGAATAAAAATTTCACAAGATGGATGTTGATTTTAAATTTTAGTTGACCTTTTCATTTTCTACTTCTAGCTTAGAGATTATATTTATAGTTTATTTATGCATATTAAATTGTACTCTGTAAACTGGTTCTTCCTTAGTACTTTGGGGAACCTTTTTATGATGTTTAAGGTTCTTTGGAGAGCTGAATGCAAAGAAATAGTTCTTTAAGTAACACCTTATCTCATTTTCAGTGCTTTGAAGAATGCTTTATGTTCAAGTACGACCTTAATGACCACTGACCCTATGCCTAACCTATTGATATACTTGTGGCTGTGCATACAAATGATTGTTATGGTGCAATTTTTAATTGTACCAGATGATATCTGCCACTGCCTATGAGAGAGATCAGTTATTGCAATTTATATAAAGTAATTGATAACCTGACTCAGTTAAGTTTTACCAAACACTATATTTGAACAAATTGAACATTGCACAGCTACAAAGATACAAATACATTTACGTTTACATTAAATTATTCATGACCATTCATGATTAATGGTTCCGTGTGGCTGTGAATGCAGCGTAGGCTAGCGTAAATGCAAACGTAGCCGCGACCGCACCAAGCGTCTGTGAGTGCTACGGCGATAGTCAACTTCAAAGGCAGATTTCTCCGTTTCTCACTTGACGTGACAGGAGAAACCCGACTCCTTTGAATGTTGATATCTCAGTCATATGATATTCATTCGATATAGTATCATTTTGAAGCCTGATTTATGCCCTTTCATGAAAACATAACTCAATTTTGAGAATTTGCGACAAATCCACCAGCATTGACCAGTCACTAAAATAATAGTCGAAATTAATTTTGGATAATAAAACGTATACGTTTATTAAAGATGGTTCACACTCCAAGTGTAATTATTAAACGAAACTGGTTAAACGATTTTAACAGATTTTTGCATGTCCTCTATTCGACGTAGGAACCTAAACACATAGCAGTTTTCTTTTAGGACTCATTCCAACATCCCAACTCTCTCTTTTCTCTCTGCAGTGCCGTTTGCCTTCGTGGTTCTGAAGGAGAGCGCGGCAGGAGAGCAACAGGCCGTGATTAAGGAACTGAGGAACTTGGTGGCCACAAAGATCGCCAAATACGCCGTGCCAGACCACTTTCTGGTAGCTAAAGCTGGGGGTTTTTGTTTTTTTTTACAGTCGCAGTACACAATTGGTTTTATTAAGGCTATAGCTGACAATTGGTGGCAATTGGTGGCAGTTGCTGGCGTAACGGTAGGGTGTTCGCCCCGTGATCAGAAGGTCGCGGGTTTGAATCCAGGGCTGGTAAAGTTACCACTGAGGTACTCATGAGCAAGGTACCGTCCCCAAGCACTACTCCCCGGGCGCTTGCTGTTAGCTGCCCACCGCTCCTTCACAGATGGGTTAAATGCAGAGGTCACATTTGGTTGTGGTGCACTGTGTGCTGTGCTGTGGTGTGTTCACAATGACAAATAATCACTCACTTTCACTTTCAAATATCTGGGAGGATTTGATTACGAGAGCTAGCAAGAACTTCCCGATCTTCCGTGAAGCTAAACAAAAGCTCAAAACTCAAGCTGCACACGGGCTCTACCTGCTGGTCAAACGTAGGCATTACAATGACCAAACGCCCCGTTAGAATTCAACGTTTTGCTTGTTAAAACCACATTAACCTGGCACTTAAATACAAGCTTGAGCCACTTATCATAAGCACTGATGCAGCTAAATATTTCACCTTTTCATTTTTAGCTTTTTCGCCCCATCTCAATCAAATGCCTCTTATGATTCGGACATCCACAGAATTCTCAGAATCTTTACACATTTTTCTGTTTCTCCTCCCATATTTTTAGCTACTTACAGGATATTGAGATGGTACTTAAGGTACTTTAAGACTTGATCAAGACCACATTGCCACTGGAAGGACTTTAGAATCAAATCAAATACGTAACCAAGCCTAATCAGCACTAGTTCTGGTCGCTGTGTTTTCAATGTTTTATTAGGGGGCCATGCAGCGGAACACTGCGTGGAACCCAATTGGAATGGTGCTGATTTTTTTTTTTTTTCTGCCTTAAAACGCGTTGTGGAGAAAAAACTGTAAGACCTACAGCTTTGAAATTTGGCAGGTAGGTCCGGTACCCCACCCACTACTCAGGCAAAAAAAAAATTGCACCAACATAAGCTATTTTGCGTTTTTCAAAAAAAATTTGCATTTGGCCGAATAACTTTTGAACCGTAGCTCCGATTCTCAAAAATCTTATATCATCTTACTCCTTGGGTCAATACAAATCTTTTAGACCCTCGCATCTATTTCTGCCATATTTGATTTTTCGCTAATTTGCATAATATGCAAAACCATCTTTTGCAAACCAGTCCCTGGATTTCTGTCCAATCTGCATGCAACTGGTATCATTTGAATCCCTAGACACTCTTCTTTAATTATTATCGAGCACATTTTTAATTTAGGTCTTCATATTTCTGTAATATGCAAATAAATGTGGTGGGCTTGGCATAGGACTGCAACACCACACACCGAGTGTCATAGAAATCCGGCTCTGGGTGGGCTACAGCTTTGAAATTTGGCAGGTAGGTCCGGGACCCCACCCACTACTCAGGCAAAAAAATTGCGCCACTCTGCCAGTTGGTGGCGCTATAATAAGCTATTTTGCGTTTTGCCTAATACGTTTTGAACCGTAGCACCCTAGATAAAAGGATGAAACGTGTCATTTTTCAACGTCTGTCCACTTCGATTCGTCAAAAACTGATAAAGCTGCAAACTGCATGGCCCCCGTAATCACTGCTTGCAGTTATATTTTATATGCATGCGCTTAAGTGGTATAAATGTTACCAGATGTGGATTTGTCTCCTAATCTTTAAATGTATCATTCTAAAATGTAGGTATAAGTAGATATGTACCTGTTTTACCATTGATAGTGTTCAAGCGTCCCTTCTGTCCCTGCATCGAAGGTGGTGACGCGTCTCCCGAAGACACGTTCGGGAAAGATCGTGAGGCGGATCCTCCGGAAGGTTGCCATGGAGGAGACGGACAGCATCGGCGATGTCTCCACACTGGATGACCCTTCTGTCGTCAACGAGATCGTCCAGACGCACAAGCACTACAAGAGCCAGATGAGGAAAGCATGATTATTCCAGAGTACTGAACACAAGGCATAATAATAAAAAGTCAAGCGAACAACAGCCCGATGTCCACAAAGCACAATTGAAGGACTATAAATAATATTATCAGCACATTCCATTACAGAGGGAATCCTCAAGTTTAATAGGGTTACGGTCAGTGTTAACTTCGGTTGATACATTATGCATGAAAAAAATGCCAGCAGCTAGGATGATAAATAATTATGGTGAAAGTTTTATGAGACCTTCATCAGTTCCTAAAGGGTTTAAACATAATTGAAGGGGACTTTCTGAAGACTTAATGCATCCGCATACGAGCTCTACCTGCTGGTCAAACGTAGGCATTACAATGACCAGACGCCCCGTTAGAATTCAACATTTTGCTTGTTAAAACCACATTAACCTGGCACTTAAATACAAGCTTGAGCCACTTATCATAAGCATTGATGCAGCT
The DNA here is from genome assembly GCA_032718565.1 of Distichodus sexfasciatus. NCBI lineage: Eukaryota > Metazoa > Chordata > Actinopteri > Characiformes > Distichodontidae > Distichodus > Distichodus sexfasciatus. Next base: position 127,505 of record JAVGVS010000639.1, on the reverse strand, counting down.
TAATATTTCACCTTTTCATTTTTAGTTTTTTCACCCCATCTCAATCAAATCTCTCTTCTGATTCGGACATCCACAGAATTCTCAGAATCTTTACAATTTTTTCTGTTTCTCCTCCCATATTTTTAGCTACTTACAGGATATTGAGATGGTAGTTAAGGTACTTTAAGACTTGATCAAGACCACATTGCCACTGGAAGGACTTTAGAATCAAATCAAATACGAAACCAAGCCTAATCAGCACTAGTTCTGGTCGCTGTGTTTTTAATGTTTTATTATAATTTTACATTAATTTTTCCACTCTTGTTTTAGTACATTTAGTACAAAATCATCACAATTCTTTTATGATGATAAAGGTAAAAGTAGTGTAGTAATGCATTTTCAGCAAATTTCTGGTCTTGAAAGCAAATTTTAATCAGGGGGCCATGCAGTGAAACCCTATTGGAATCATGCTGATTTTTTTTTCCTGATTTTTCTGATTATTTCATGAAAAGTGTATAAATCCCACGTCTGTTTAAAACCTTGCCTTTATCGTGTTTTCCCCAAATGAAGACAGTCATGTTTGTTTGCAGAAGATTTTTTCAAATTAAATCCAGTTTAGGAGCAGCTGATGAGTCTTTAGGTCTCAAAAATCTAACACCATTAACAAAACATTGTGATAACTGAATGTAAACAAGACAAATAGTGAAAGCCTCCTTTTATTAATGTGAATTTTGCCATTGTGCCTTTCTTTTTAACGCCATGCTTCAGTCTGCACGATTCGGGTCATAAAACGGTTAAATGTTAAGCTAATGACTTGAGTTGGGTGAGACGGAGCAGATTAAACACTAAACCAGCTGTGAAGTGCCAGGACTGAGTGTGTGTCCACATATTATGTGCCACTTGTGCAGTATACAAATAATATAAGAAGTCTGTAATAAAATTACAGTCCGATTTATCAAGACGTCCGTCCTTTATAAGCAAGAAGGCAGCTCTAGGACTCCAGTTATAGTTAGCATATAGAGCTAATGTAAGATTTTAACATTAGCTAGAGTAATTTAGCATGCTGTGTGGTTAGAAATGAGTTTTAGCCCCACATCGCCTTTATCGGGTAATATTAAACAGATTTGTTAATTGCCTTAACAGTAGTTTAAACACTGTCAATATCACAGATGAAAAGACAGTAGTTCAGCGGTTGTTACATCTCTTATTTAGCATTACTTCTTTTATTTTGGGGTGTTTCAATAAAGGTCCAGAACTACTGTGACAGTATTTCCAACCTTTACACATTTCTCCACTTGTTCAAAGCCAGCTGTTGCCTAAATGTGAATAGAATCTGTTTTGTGTAATTCTCATTGCAAATTTCACCAGGTCTCAGGATATTGTCGATTTACGCACATGTACTGTATGTCTGTGTCTTAATGCTCTTTGTTGTTGAATGTTAACACGTATTACATCTGGCAAATGTGAGATTTGTGGAACCCTATATGTAAATGACATTTCTTGAAAGGTGAAATAAATTTTTAACATGGAATCATTTTCAGGATTGTTTTTGTACCGTTTTAGCTCATGAGAAAGACGGAAAAGTGGCCTAGTGCTAGAAAACATTCAAACACATGTCTATGGTCAACTAATTAAGGAAAAGATTGTAGTAATTAAAGTTTTATACACATCTGAGAAATTTAGTCCTGGAATTTAGTCTCTTAAGTGGGCACCTACAGGATGAGGTTGAGAATGAAGTAACCACTACCCGTACCGGACAGTGTGTTTAAATTGTATATCAGTTTAACATATTATGCATTTCATGATTTTGAGGCTCAAAAGAGTGTTTCGAAATGTAACCAGATTAGATTCCTAAAATTGTGGAAGTGACTTAAGCAAAGCATTCAGCAAAACCCCCAAGTTTATATTGAGTAATTGATGAAATTGAGTATTGAGTAATTGATGAAACTCAAACATTTTGACTTAACCGAAAATTAAAGAAAAATATGGAGCTACATATAACTCAACCTGCATCATAACCAGAAAATCATACAATCCCTGGACATATACTGTGCAATTTCTTTATGCCTTTCTAGACAAATAAGACATCGTGTACAGTGATTTTTTGCAAATACTATTTCTAAAAGACTATATTGAAAAAAATGTAATTTTAAAGCAAATTCCGAACAAATCAGAGCGCACAACACTTATAACACTATAATAATTTTTGCACTGCTGCCACTTATTTGCACAAATATTGAACATTGAATGTATAAATAGACTGGATATAGAATTTATTTCATAGTATAACTGTTTCTAACCTCTTGCACATCCAGTGTAAAAGTCAATTTCCACTTTTGCAGGTAATACTGCATCCAAAATGTCTCTCTATCTACCTCTATTCCTAGTTCTAGTTTAAAGTTATATTTAATATTGCATATCTAGTTTAAAATGTATATATTGTACTTTATTTATATATTGTTTATCCCATGTGTCTTATTTGTTCTTTGTTCCCTATTTCCTACTGCACTGTAAAAACTGGAGCCACGTCGTCTCGTCTCTCTGTATATCTGTACAGTATATAGCAGAGATGATAAAGTTTATTTTGACTTTTTTTAACTTATATACGGTACTGTGCAAATGTTTTAGGCAGGTGTTAAAAAGATGCTGTAAACAAAGAATGCTTTCAGAAATATAAATAATGATTGTTTATTTTTATCAATTTATAAAATGCCAAGTGAGCGAACAAAAGAAAAATCTAAATCAAATCAATATTTGGTGTTAGTACCTTTTGCCTTCAAACCAGCATCAATTCTTATAGGTACACTTGCACAAAGTCAGGGATTTTGTAGGATTATAGTCATTATATTATTTTGTAGGATTATAGTCATTATATTATTTTGTAGTCATTATATTATTTTGTAGGATTATAGGATTATAGATCGGTGGTTAGTTCTCCAAGATGTTTGGAACAACCTACCAGCTGAGTTCCTTCAAAAACTGTGTGCAAGTGTACCTAGAAGAATTGATGCTGTTTTGAAGGCAAAGGCTGGTCACACCAAATATTGATTTGATTTAGATTTCTCTTTTGTTCTCATTTTGTTGATGAAAATAAATGATTAACACTTCCATTTTTGAAAGCATTCTTTGTTTACAGCATTTTTTCACACCTGCCTAAAACTTTAGCACAGTACTGTATATTATCATAAAAAACTTTTGTGACAAATGAGCCTGTTGGATGATCTTGTTTTTGGAGCATTCCATCTATGACCCGTTGTAAACACCAGATGGCAGCATCTCACATACGAATCTACTGTTTAAACTTAAGCGTCATTTTAATGGATTTTTAATCCTGCGCATCTTTACATGTTAATTCACATTTAAAAAATCTAAACATGAGCCAAACACCAGAGTGGCATTATTATGAAGGCATATATCTGTAGCAATGCTTTTAATCAAGAATCCTATTCAGTGTTCCTCAGTGCTTGTTGCTCTTTCTTTCTGTCCGACAATCTGTTCTTTTCACCTTTTCTTATTTCTAATTAGACGTAATGCTTATTTTAATGTCGTTGTTAGACACTGTTGTGGTTGAAAACGATGTGAAGATCACCTAAACTTGGATTTGCAACAAATGGAAAAGCCTACAATCATGTGTCTTCAGTTCTAACTGGTCATCTTCCAGCCTACAGTTAATGCTATAATTTATACCCTCATTGTTTGAGTCCATCCCTCCCATCATATCCTCAGAATAATTTTAGGTTGGGGCGGTCTCTATCTTTAAGCAGACTAAACAAAAATAATTAAAAGAAACGAAACCGGGAACTTATTTTAGGAGAACTAAAAGTAGTTTGGTGTGTTTTTCTATATTCAGTTCTTCATTTTTTCTAGTTTCTATATGATTTGCTCAATTTTCTAAAATTGTGCCATACGGGACCACGTTTCAGGGAGTATTCTGTCCCCACACTGTGATTGACATCTGTCCAAACCAATCACGCGAACAAGGGGCGGGGCTCACGGTCTTCTTTAAAGTTAAATCAAGTTGGCGGCTCGCGCTCCATCCTCCTCGCGCAGAGCTCGCTTTGGGACAATGACCTCCAAATGTCCAAGATGCGAAAAGCCGGTGTTTTTCGGTAAGAGGAGTTATCCAATTTTTTTGTCGTCACAATGTTGTGAGAAAGCTGTTGAAATGTTACATTATTTATTTTGTGTACAGTAAGTTAAAAACGTTAATAAACGTCAAAACATCGTTTAAATATATTTATTATAGTTTATTCGTTAAACAAATTCAGCCCTATGAACCGTCTCTAAATTATTCAAGTATTTGGGACATTTTAAAACCCTTTACGTTCGTTTATACGTAGATTTTGATCGTTTGTCGCTTTTTGCGTAAGCCAAAAAAATTCTTTAAAAAATATTACGTCAACGAGCAACACCCCGCCCTTCTAGCCCCAGCCAATCAGAACGCTAAATACGAATTCCTGTGAATACGTTACATTTCTGCATTAAGTGTGAATAAATAAGGCTGCGCGTGACAGCGTTACGTAAAGCTCTGGCACGTTCGGAACGGAAAGCGTCCGGTTACCGGTGAAGGTTGAGGTTTTGGGACGAGGTTTAACCGTGACGGTGGCCGTGTGTGAGGGAGGAAAGGCGGATGAGAGACTCGGAATCTAACTGTTTCTTACCTTCAAATGAGATGGAAGTGTGTTAGAGACGCTGGAGAGAGTGAGTGAGTGTGTGTGTGTGTGTGTGTGTGTGTGTGTGTGTGTGTGTGTGTGTGTGTGTGAAGTAATATCTGAGGACCCAAGCTGTTAAGTCCTCACAATGACAGGAACACCTGAGACAGGTTTCACTGACTTTGTGAGGACCGGCCCTCATGAATTGCTTTTGTTTACGGTGATTTCTGAGGACCAAAATGTGTGAAGTCTTCACAATGACAGGAAAACATGAGTTTTAGGACGGGAGACAGAGTTTAAAAATGTTTATTCCAACTCGGTGAGGGTGTTTTAAAGTTTAAAGAGGTTAAAGTTAAGTATAGCTGTAGTACTTTTAACCTAGTATTATGTGTGTCAACGGAAGGACCTACACGCTGTGTGCTGGCTTTGACGTTCCTGAAGACCTTAAGTTGCGAAGTCCTCACAATGACAGGAAACCCTGAGATTTCTCAGACTTTCCTAACTTTGTGGGGACATTTTTGGAGGGGGGGAGGGATGAAAAGAGGCTGCCCTCATGTAACTGCTTTTACAGAAAAGTTCCAGGTTTGGTTACAGAAGACAAGTTTACGGTTAGCTGTAGAATTACCAAACTCTAGTAATATGGAAGGATCTCACAAAGGTATCAACACATTTTTTAAGTCCTTTCTGACGACCTAAGTTGTGAAGTCAGATGGTCAGATGGTTTGTGGCTTTGTCGGTGGACATTTTTGTGAGGACCGGCCCTCATAAGGAAAAACTCCTTTTACAGAAAAGTTGCATGTGAGAAAGAGATAAAAGATTTGGCTACTGAGGTTAAGGTGAGGGTTAGGTGTAGCTGTAGTAATATTTCCATCTAGCCGTTATTGGAGTCGGAGGTGGAAGACCTCACAAAGATGTTTGTGTGTGTGTGTGTGAGGGACAAAAACCACTCCTGGAATGTAGACCGGCCAGTGTGTTAGACGGGCACGTGTGTTAGAAAGGCATGTTGCTATAGGTGAAGCTAGAGTTTTACATCTTTAGTTTTCATTTCCTCAGGCCATGATGGGCTTTGTCAGTTTAAGATATTGCATACAGACTACTGACACACACCCATTTTTAACGTTGTGGTCCAAAGTCATTTTAGTTTCATTTATTTGCAATACATACTAACCTCAAACTCGAAAGGAAAATATTATTTTCTCTCTTTCAGATTAAAAGCAAATGTCTTTCTGAATGTCCTCAATACGACGGACTCTCAAACTATTTTGATCTTTAACAGACAAAGCTCACTAATATTTTAACCTATTTGAATGTCCTTATTTATGTAATATAATTTCCAGTAACTTCATAATGTCTATCCAATTGTAACAAAGGTTTATGCAGATTTTTCAGTTCTTACTTCCTCAGTTAAATAAATATAAACTTATAAACATTAGAATTGCTACATGTATTAATTCTAGTTATGAATCATAGACTATCAAACGACCTAAAGAATCTAAAACAGCTGAATGTTAACAAGGCAGATCAATTCAGAGTTGATGTGTACAAAGACAGACTAGTGTTTGCTTTGACATTTGTACTATTGAACCTCTTTTGGACCCAACAGAGGCCAACACTTGTTGTTGCTGAACATTTATTTAGCACTGGGAATCTTTTGCTAATACATTATTTAATAGATTACAATTTTACAATGTTTTCAACAATCCTAATACAACTACATACACATTTCACTCTACAACAAAATTTAGTGGCCTATGGAGACTCCAATTGGCAAGATATTTTTTAATGTATGTATTGACAGCTTTGAAAATGTGCTAAATATCATCCAAACATTTGGTGCTCATAATCCAAATCTGTGCTCTCGTCTTCACGACTTCTGAACTCTGGGAAAGAGTAAAGTCTTGTTATGCAGGACCACGATTTCTGATGACGCAACGCTCTGTTTAATTGCTGGTATTCTGCAAGCTGAAAAACACACTTCCGAACACACACAGATTTCCAGCGTAAATCCCGTGTGCTCAAACATCTAAATATTGTTTACGGAGGCAAAAGTTTTCTCTCTGAGACAAACACAAAGGACTTAACAGAGAAGTGCTACATCACATTGTTTGAAACATAATTACACACGCACATAAAACATTGTTCCAAGTTTTTTCCCTATTCGAACTTGAGGGCGCAAGTAATGTCTAGTGACAAGAACTTCCGCACACATTCATACACACACCTATAATTACCGCATTAGTCCAAACATGCAGATCGGAGCAGTGTTTGACGTGTGTGTGATTACACTTCAGTTCCTGTGGAGCCTTCATCACCAATATAAACAGTCATCATAATTATTTTAATGAACACTAATCACTCCGCTGGCACAACATTGGGTTTTCACGCCCCTGTTTATATATATTCATCTGAGAGGGGGAAACCCCAGAAATGAAATCTAGACCGAGTTCAACTTCAGCTACATGTCGGTTACAATTAACAAGACGACAATTCGGCCTAAAAATAGCTCAAAACATCTCAGTGGGTCTCAAAGATCCATCCATCTTCATGATGTGACCAGTTAACAGCTTTTACACAGCTTGTGTTTTGAAAGAACAAGTGTGAAGAATGAAGATTAAGTGCTGAATATAACGAGATATGGGATAATTAGAAGGACAGACTTGAAAGGGTGATAGTGAATAATTCTAGCAGGATCTCAGTGTTCCGACTGTTCTGAACAATGTCCACCTCTAAACAAGCTTCTTAAATGATTTTTACACTGTGTTTTGAACCCTAAACCAACTTCTTGACTACCTTGACCACCTTAAAACTAGCAAAAAACATTGACCGGTGATTAAAGTCTATTAATCGCTAAACAAAATTCATTTTCAAATGGGAGGTAAACATGTTAGATTTCCAGTTTTACAAAATCGTAAGTACCGAGCTACATCAATGCTAATTAGCTTCATGTAAATTAACATTTTTACCAAAAATGTTTTATTGAAATCTGTTAACACTTTAGATTGAGCCGACAACGTGTGTGCTATTTTCTTCTAGCTTTATTACAGATCCAAATACATAAGGCTGGAACTCTATGGTTTTTGTTCAGATCTTTTGCTATTATTAGGAGTCCAAGCACACAGTATTGGCACCCTAATGTTTTTTTGCCCCAGATTTTTTACTATTATTAGTATAATTCGGGATTCAAGCGCAGTGTCAGAGCCCTGTTGAAATTGTCCTACCTTTTAAGGTTTCAAGGATGAGTGGCTGTTTTTGTGTGTTAATCCTCCTGTTATGTTCAAATTGACAAATTGACCAAATTGGGTCAAATTTGTCAAATTGACCCATTTTAAATGTTAAAAATAATAGTTTAAAGTATTTTTTTCCAGTATGAAACTTATCCTTAGCTTAATAAGGGTAATCTACATATTTAAAAAATATGGTTCCCCCCGCATGTTTATATTACATAGATACTGTTCGGATTGAATTTCAAATAATCAATGTCATGTAAAATTGTGTTTTATATGTAGGTTTTTTCAATGACCATTACAAAAAGTTTTAAAATGCATTCTATTTTGAAAAACAAGTCAATCATCCTCATTAAACCATGATCTGTGAGAGGTAAATAACGCCATTACACCAAATATTGATTGAAATGGTTAGTAATGGAGTTAACAATGAGATATAAACAATGTTTTTTTGGATCTTTTGGTTTCTGACAGTTTTGGATAAACATGCCACAGGTCAAATTGACCCAGAAACATCATTGGTGTTCCTGAGAAATGAACATGACAGAAGGGTTCATTTCAGAAGCTTGATTAAGAATGAAAATAACTTTATTAGTTTGTTATTTTCATTCTTAATTAGGCCAGAAGCATGATTAATAACGGTATTAACATATGAATGGCTCGTCAAGAATGTGTTATACCTTGTTTTTGAAAATCAAAAACACCACTAACAAAACTTGACCATTCTGCATATTAACTAATCCCCTCAGACCTAACTATGAACATCATTTTTGTTTCAAATGTGCCATTTTGGAAGCGGAGGAGCTCCCATCTTCATGGAAAAGTCGCCTTGTTGTTGCGGTTGGCCAAATTGCGTAACACCAGTGATACGGGGGTAATGTAGAAGTCGGTAGAAGGGCACAAGTGTTACTACAGGAGTGCTGGAGTTTTGCCAATGTCACATCTAACTAGATTTCCCTTTGCTCCCGGATCGCCATTCAATACCGCCTGAAGCCATTCAAGACCAGCCTTATATTCTCTCTCTCTCTCTCTCTCTCTCTCTCTCTTTCTTTCTCTCTCTTTCCTCGTGATTCTTTTTTTTTTCAGCCGAGAAAGTGAGCTCGCTGGGCAAGAACTGGCATCGCTTCTGCCTTAAATGTGAACGCTGCAGCAAAATCCTCTCGCCCGGAGGCCACGCCGAGGTAAGCGTGCGACATCCTATCCTCAGGGGTCGAAGGCTTGAAAAGAACGATGCCGTGACCCCACCAGCCCCCTGATTCTTCACCCTTAACTGCCCCAAGGTCAGAAGTTCATCAGGCAGGAGCGGTGACCACAAACCTGGATGAGTGACATGGCTTATTAAGCCAGCTTTGAAATGATATACCTGGTGTTGCCTTGAGGCGAGTTCCTTTTAAAATTCAAGCCTTGCCTGCTTCTTAGTAGGGAAGGGAAATTTTGTGCACATTTACATTTTCCCTGAACTTCTCCTTTAAGGATATCTTCAATACATGTCTGAAGTTACTATAAATTTCCACAAAAATCACTGAACTGCCTTACAAAGGGATTTGACCATCTCAACTCAGTGACCCACATATATTTCATTGACTTCAGTCAATTTATGCAGGTCAGAGTGCTGAGGGTCATTCACAGACAGATTTGATGCGTGTTAAAGTAAAATCCCTTCAGACAGCGTGTCACTCTCGATGTTCTCCTGAAGCTGAGGAACAGTTCAGCTCAGGAACGACAGAAGTAGATCAGTAGAAGTTTAGTATCCAGAGCTGCTGCTTTTCAGGTCAGCCGTGAAACAAACGCAGGCATTCTACACTGTGAGAACTCTTCCGCTCATTCCCTCACTCCCTCCCTCCCTCCCTCCCTCTCTCTGTTCTTCCCTCTCTCTTTCCCTCCGTCACACCACGTTTGATGCTCCCGCTTAACGGGTTGAGAAGCATTTTCTGGTTCAGTGGTCAGATTGGGCTGTGCTTGGTGGAAATGGGGCTGCGCTTAATTTCACACTGTTGACTACTGAGGGTCCCACATTAGCAGAGTACTGGGAGTTCCACTTTAGCACCGATCTGGGGGCTTCACTTTTGGGTTCCACCTTATCAAATTACTAAGGGGTTCTGTTTCGCACTTCACTGAAGATGCCAATTTTACACACCAAGTAAGAGTTCCACATAAGCAAACTATTGAAGATGCTGCGTTAAAAAACACTGAGGGCTCCACTTTAGCACACTACTAAATTGACTTCAAATGTAAGGCCTTATCAAATGTTTTTGCACACTACTGAAAATGCCACTTTTGCACACTGCTTAGGGTTCCATTTTAGGGTTCCTCTTTAGCAAACTACTGAAGATGCTGCCACCTTACAACACCACTGAGGGCTCACTTTTAGGGTTGCACTTTGGACCTCCTCTTTGGAAAACTACTGAAGATAGATCCTTAGATCAACACTGAGGCATACTGAGGGTTCCAATTTTGCACACTACTCAAGATGTCACTTTTGTGCACTGCTAAGGGTTTGACTTTGTAATACTATGGATGAGGCTACTTTTGCACCCTATGAAGGGCTCCAATTTTGTATACTATGGATGATCCAATTTTTGCACTCTACTAAGGTTTCCACTTTTATATATTACGGATGAGGACATTTTTGCACCCTACGAAGGGCTCCACTTTTGTACCTAATGGTGATCCTATTTTTGTGCTCTATTAAGGTTTCCACTTTTATATATTACGGATGAGGACACTTTTGCTCCCTACAAAGGGCTCTACTTTTGTATACTACTGATGAGGACACTTTTGCACTCCACTAAGGGCTCTACTCTTGTATACTCTTGTATACTATGAATAAGGCCACTTTTGCACCCTACTAAGTGTTCAACTTTCGTACACCACTGAGATTACCACTTTAGCACACTAGTGATGGTTCTACTGAGGCACACTGCTAAGGGTTACACATTAGCACTGTATTTCGTACTAAAGGTTTCACTTTAGCACACTTCTGAAGATACCACTTCAGCAGTGTTAGGATTTATGAAGCACACTACTGAGGGTTGTGTTTTCTGAAACTTACTACTAAGGGTTCCACTTTAGCGCACTCCTGAAGATACCACTACAGTGCACTACTGAGCGTTATGTTTTATGAAGTAGCATGCAACCTTAAAGTGGAACCCTAACTAGTGTGCAAACACAGCATCTTCATTATTAGCATAAAACAGACCTGTCAGCAGTGCAACTTCAGGCTTACAATTTAGCAACACTCCTTAGGGTTTCACTTCAGAGTTCCACCTTAGCACAATACTGTCTAGTGCACTCTAGTACAACACTGAGGGTTCCACTTAAGGGTTCCAATTTAGAGCCCTACTTAGGGTCCCTCTTCAACACACTATTTACGGTCCCTCTTCTAGCACATCAGTACACTATTTAAAGCTTTACTTCAGCACATGTAGGGCCTTTAGCCAACTTGACCAAGAACAATATTAATAAATATTTTAGAAACAAACTGCAAATTAAGCTTAGCTAGGCCAACACTATTTAGCAACACTTTTCAGTTTTGGAACAGACTTTCCAAAATCTTTTTGTCCTGACATATTAACTCATAAGCTGACGGATCGGTATTCGCCTGCCGTGACCGATCTGGAGCATTTGTTTTACAGAAAAATGCCAGTTTATTTTTTTGGACCAGATTACATAAGCTGTGAGCCTGTCCCACAGTCCTCGCGACCCTTTCCAAAGGTCAGGAGCGGGGCAGAGGACGAAGAAATCCAAAATCAGATGAGATCCGATCAGAAACCGGGGCGGGGGGCGCGGCTCAGATGGCAAAACTTAAAAGCGGGAAAGAGATGAAGACGAAATGATTTGTAAACATGAGCAGGGTTTGGTCATTTTTCGAAAAATGAAAAGGGGGGAGGGTTGAAATGGGAATGTTTAGAAGGAGGGTGAAGGAGTTGGAAAGAGGGAGGGAGGGAGGATGGGATAGAGGGATGGGGAAAAAAGTGGGAGACTTCTGCACTTCTTGTTCCTGCAACAGGAAAATGTAAATCATAATGTTGTTAACCTTCGGCGAGGATCTGGACAGCGTAGCAATTAGTCATCTTAAGGTTAAAATGCTGCTGAACACACACACTCTCACACACACACACACACGTACACACACAGAAAAGAGAATTTGTGTCTCATAAGGTCAGCATTAGCTTTTCACAGGAGAGGAGACAAAGGCAGCTCTCAGGCTGCCAGGGTACCAGTAATACAATACACACACACACACACACACACACAATCTGAGTGCACAGCAGTGCTGGTTGGAACAAGAAGCACAGTCAGTGCTGTGTGTGTTATGCGAGATAAGTCCAATTACAAGGTGTTTTTTCTGAGGCAGATCTCAAGTCTGACAGGGTCAGAGAGCATGAGAGCACTTATGGGAACAGAGGAATATCAATCATATCAATCAATCATAATATGTTTACCGGAGAGTAATATAACATGTTGATTTGAACAATATCGATGACAACGTACAGACTGCATATTAAGAAATACAGACATGACACTACATATGTGACTCTGCCGAGCGAAACCAGTCGCTTGTTGCAACTGAGGTTTCCGAGAAAAACGATTTTTTGGTTTTTAGTGTTTTGAAACAGTGGAAGGTCTATACTGTACTGTTGTGAATAAATTTGGCTGAAAAACTTACCCTTTTCGTCCTATAAACGTGACTTTCTTGAAGTGAGGAATTCAATTCCAGCAGAATGTTACAAGTTTCTGTTTTGACCGCTCTACTTCAATATTTACGGTAAATCCACTGGTTGACTAGCGTGAAGATATTTCTCCGGAATCCATCTCCGTCTCCCGAGTTCAGTTAACCTAACGCAGGTAGGCTATCCATGTGACTGTGAATGCAGCGTAGGCTACCGTAAATACAAACGTAGCCGCGACCGCACCAAGCGTCTGTGAGTGCTACGGCGATAGTCAACTTCAAAGGCAGATTTCTCCGTTTCTCACTTGGCGTGACAGGAGAAACCCGACTCCTTTGAATGTTGATATCTCAGTCATATATCGTCAGATTCATTCCACAGACTGATGGATAGATAAAATGACTAGAAACTTTAGACAGATGGACAGAGAGATGGGAAGGGAGAGGCATATAGACAGAAACAGTGAAAGAACAAAAAAAAGAAAGAACCCTAACTCTGAAAGAATGGGTTGATAACTGACATGGGAAGGGAGAGTTGCACACAGACAGAACCCCTACTTGGATGGACAGACAGACAGACAGACAGATGGACCGACAGACAGACAGACAGACAGACAGACAGACAGACAGACAGACAGATAGATAGATAGATAGATAGATAGATAGATAGATAGACGGACGGATGGACTGATAGACAGACAGACATATAGATAGACAACTAGATAGATAGATAGATAGATAGATAGATAGATAGATAGATAGATAGATAGATAGATAGACGGATGGACCAATAGACAGACAGACAGACAGATAGATAGACAGATAGATAGATAGACGGATGGACCAATAGATAGACAGACAGACAGATAGATAGATGGACGGATGGACCAATAGATAGATAGATAGACAGACAGACAGATAAATAGATGGATAGATACAGATTGACAGATAGACAGACAGATAGAGAGGGAGACACAGACAGATAGAGAGAGGTAGACAGACAGACACACTGACAGACAGGTAGACAGACAGATTCTCTACAGGTTTTAAGCCACAAAGACACTTCCATGAACTGTCCTGCTAAATGTTCACGCTGCGTCATACGTGATTATGGTTGTGTAACAACGTTATAGATGTAGAATCCTCATTAGTGAGACTAAACAGTCATGCACATTATAGTGTTATAGTCCATACAGTATAACACTAATATTTATTATGGGACTAAGTGCTCTATATGTATATAATAAGTGTACCATACTATACACTATATTTCTACCGTTTAACAGTGCTAACATTAAAACATTATCATGACAAACAGCTTAAGGTGAAGCGACAAAGCCCAGCAGAGCTCAAACACACACTGTACGTTAACATCAGCATTAATCTTAATCTCATTCCCACCAGTCTCTAGCCGTCACCCATCCATCACTCTTACTCTCTCACACACGACCAGTCTCTCTTATCTCTATCACATGGCCTTGTTTTAGACGAGCGGTCACACAGCTCAGCTCATATTAGAATCATAGACAGACTGGCATGTTGCGTGAGAGGGCAACACACACACACACACACACACTCCATTTCTCACAGTCCCTTGCTTTGTGTGTTAATCCTGAGTATTTCACTTTAAACTATGAAAGCAGTCATTTCAAAGCAATTAGAGCAAATCACTAATTTACCGAATTCCCACATCTCTCGTTTCTTACTTGTACACTCCAGGCCATATCACACACTCATTACACACACCAGCTCTCACACACTCCCAGTGTATTAGGTGTTACAGTACTCATTCAGCATCTGCAAGCATTTTCCCCCATGATGTCACTTCCTTGATGTTGCTATTTATGGATTTTGGATATGGAGAGATGCTGAGCAGGGCACTGTACCTTCTCAATGCCAATCTCTCTCCCTCACACACACACACACACACACACTTGCATGCCAGTTTGGAATAAAATGCTACCACTTACTAAAGCATGATCTTCAAGGTCCTACCCAAAGCAGATGTATCAGTATCAGACTGAAGAGGTCAGATCTAGCCAGACGTGTGAACCTTCACTGGTCGCACAATTCGATTACCATAACCAGGTCAACGATACAATATTGATACGATATTTTGATGTATCGCAATACATCCCAGAAATTTTTCAACATTACTTCACATTGCACGTAGATTGGACACGGATCGCAGATCATGCAGTCATAGTCACCACCAGGATGTTCTTTTTAACTAGAATGTTTATGCCGTAGCCAGAAAATCGCCAAGAAATATCATTATGATATAATCCATAGCGTTTTCAACTGCTTCTGTCCCAGAGACCACCACTCAAACTAAGCAGTAGTCTACAGCTGTCCGCTGTGGGGGAAGGAGTATTTTTTTCTATTGCCTTTTAGGTATCTGCATTACATTCATTATCCATAAAGATGCCCAAACCGTCTGGAAATGTTTTGAAAAGGAAATAAAACAAAAATTTTTTTTAAAAAAGTGATTAAGGTTAAAAACCTTGATACAACCGATTATGGTCTGCCACTGCATCGATACAGAATCATCCACGCCTGCATTGCTATGCATCGATTATGTAATTAATTTCAACACCCCTAGATCTAGCATAGAAAAGTTGTTTCCCAACACACACACTTTTGGGAATTTGTACAATTTGAGGCTTGCCATTGTATTTTGGAAAACCAATGCAAGCGCTTACCTTTCCGACTTTGAATCGTGTTTCGCGTAATGACAATACCTTTTCTGGAGCAGTTGGTGGTGTAACAGAAGGTCACCGGTTCGAATCCCAGAGGGGTTACGTTTCCACTGAGGTACTCACAAGCAAGGTGCTGCTCCGTGGGTGCTGGCCATGTCTGCTGCCCACTGCTCCTTCACGGATGGGTCAAATGCAGAGGTCACATTTGGATGTGGTGCACCGTGTGCTGTGCTGTGGTGTGTTCACAATGACAAATCATCGCTCACTTTCACTTACTAATATCAGCAAAATCCTTGTAACACTTAAGCACTTTTACAAACAAACCCTTCTATTAGTGTCTGTAACAGTACTCAAGTATTAAAAGTACAGAACGTGTTCTAATTGGGAAACTTTTACTCAAGGATGGGTTTGGGGTACTGAATGAGTCTGTGCAGGGATACAGAATACAGAGAGGCTGTGTGTGTGTGTGTGTGTGGGAGAGACAGACTCAGACAGGTAGCAGAGGAGTGAGGTCACAGGCTAAATTTGCAAGCTGGAAGCCCATCAGTCTCACACTGTTTTCTGTCCAAATATTGCTTTTATTCCCTTTCATAGAAGCAGGAATGTGGAGGAGCGCATATGGGAGCACTTTAGTGAAAATCTCAGAAATCCCTCCACTCGCGTGTGTGTGAGAGAGAGAGAAAAAGAGTGTCTGTCAGAGAAATGGAAAAAGAAAATGTGTGTGAGAACAGCAGAGAATGGGAGGCTGTGTGTGTGTGTGTGTGTGTGTGTGGTTGGGGTTTGGGTTACAATCTGACTGGGCCTTTTTTAGGGTCTGGAGAAAAGCTCAGTAGCAAAGGACAATATGCCTTCACAAACTCTCTCTCTCTCTCTCTCTCTCTCTCTCTCCGTCTGGCCTTCTCTTTTTCTGTCTCTATCCCTCTCTCCCTCAGTCTTTGGTTCCTTCTCTCCGTCTCTCCCTATTTCGTCCTTTTTTCTCTCTCTATTTCTCTCTATTCCCTGTCTCCCTGTCCCCCTCTCTTTGTCTCCCTCCCTCAAACCCTTTCTTTCCCTCTAATTTCTCTCTCTATTTTCCTGTCCCTCCCACTCTCTCTCTCCCTCATGCCGCCGTCCCTCCTCTCTTTCTATCCCTTTCTCTCTGTCTTAAAAATCAATCAGTCTGTCAATCTATCAGTCCACCAATCTATTAATCAATCTTTCTCTTTCCTCTCTCTCTTCCTGCCTCCATTTCTTTCTCTTTCCCTGCTTCTCTCCCTCTCACCATCCCTCACACACAAACAAATATACCAAACTAGTAGTTGCGACTGGTCTCGAGAACAGTTTTCAAAAGTCATGGACTCGGATAAAAAGGACTCGAGACAACAACTCTAAGAATACTGCTGTTAACTGTTTGAGACAGACGCAGGCATTCTGTGTTGCTTATTCATTAGTGTTTTAATAACTCATAATCCCTTCAACTTACAGAAACCACACACGCACATCATCGGTGAACACAAGACGTTGAACATTATATTCATTCCGTGCAAAAGAACTGAAGTAATTGCGTAAAAAGGTATTAATTAGTTAGAATACATAATGACTTCAGAATTCAAACGCACAATGGAAGAAGTTTGTTTTTGTGTTTTCATATATAATATTTTCATGTAATTTATATCGTCTCCTCCAGCATGACGGTTTGCCGTACTGCCACAAGCCCTGCTATGGAACCCTTTTTGGGCCAAAAGGTACGGAAAGACGAGTCAAGAAGCCTGAACTCCATCCTTTATCATCCAACGCACACACTTAACTGCTTCTCTGTTATGTTTGGCAGGTGTGAATATCGGAGGGGCGGGGTCTTACATTTATGACACGCCCTCTCCAACCACTGTCAGCCAATCAGGGAGCAGCCCTTCAGACGGCTCGCCCACCACGCCCTGGTCCAACCCACAGATACACCACCACCAGCCCAAAGGTAGCACACACACAGTATATTTCTCTCTGTTGCAGCTCTGTGGTCGAGGGACTCACTCTCTCTCTCTCACACACACACACACTCTTGAAGGCTTTAACACACACACACACACACACTCAGCTGGCCCTTTATCAGTTATGCAGTGCTCATAATCTAAAGTTATACTTAGTGTCAGAATGAAATACTTCACAGTCGGTCTCTCTCTCACACACACACACACACACACACACACACGCTTTATCCGCTCACACACCATACCCCTCAGGACAGTAACAGACTACAGTAACACACCAGGAAAAGTCTAATTTGTGTGTGTGAATGTACACATCTATACACACACACACACACACACACACAAAGATTATTGCCATGTCACACACCCAAAATATTCGTACATGTATTCACACAGTAGGTTATACAACATACACATGTATATAGACACACACACATACACACACACACACACACATACGCACAGGGTGGAAAGGTTGCCGCTCTGCGTGGGACCACTTTTGTCCTACAGATGGAGGAATTTTAATTGCTCTGCGACTGGCTCACTTCCTGAAATATTTCTCTTAATGGCTGCTTTCCGATGCGCCGCTGATCGTGCAACTGATGGAATGCGAGCTAGGCTTTTAGTGAATAGAAGAAAAAAAAAATGTTTGCAACACCACTTCCTCATATCTGCTCTCAGTTTCCACCGACGCTTCAATGTAGACAACGTTATAATCATTAAATACAGCCACAAGCAGCCAGCGGCGTCCAAGCACACAAAGTCACCGTCAAAGAGAGGAGTCAAAGTCAGAGTCAGATTTTCACTCTAGGCCACAAGGTTGAAGAGTTAAAGGCCAAAACGTGTTAGCCTTCGCTGTAGCGCCACCTATATGCTGATCCATATGCTTTTTATTGCATGCGAGATGCACACCATCTCTACTTGTATGCAGAGTTTAAGCTTTCTGTGACTTATGGTTTAGGCTGCACAATCCATTGTAGATCCAAAGATGATGATAATAATAATAATAATAATAAAGAAAAACAAAAGGTTTCAAGAGGGTTCCATAGCACTTCAATGCTTGGACCCCTATAAAGGGGAGAAAATATAACTTTCTAGGAAAGATCTGATTTGTGATTAAACTCAGAAGACATGAAAGCATTCGCAAACCTCGCTAACAAATGCAGATTGTAATTACACAACCCTCAATCTAATCCTCATATCATTACGCTTCATTTTAACACCAAAACACCATTTCATTTAAATTATGAAAATCTGAGGGTCACCTAGACCAGGATCTGCCTCCATTAGGCCAACACGAAATGTAGCCTCGTTTAGCATAATTTAAATATTCTTAAGTATCAGAGAAGTCCTAGTTAGAATCAAGAATGTAGGATTACATAACCATTTTAGTGCATGTTTGTTACGTGGGATGACTAAGCATTTTAGCAAAGTGCATTCAAATGTCTCACTACAGATGAAGGTTTAACTGAAATAAAAAGTTGAGGGTTAAAGTGTGTGTGTGTCTGTGTGTGTGTGTGTGTGTGTGTGTGTGTGTGTAGTGCCAGCTGCCCCGACGAGGATGTTTGCGGGAGAGACGTCTGTGTGCCCCGGCTGTGGGAAAGTCGTTTATTTCGGTGAGTGTGTGTTCAAGTTGAACGCATTCAGCAGATGCTCTTTTAACCTCGCTGTGGAATTCTTGTGGTGTGTGTTGGAACACAGTTCTGTAGTTCAGAAATCTGCAGTTTGTGTGTCCCGACATAATACCTTCAAGTTTTATAATTTAGCCATTACATAACATGTAGTATTTTATATTATTTTGAAAGGAACAGAATCAGAATCAAGTGTCACAAATAAAAAAAAAACTTTTTAAGAATCAGATACAAGTACCAAAATGTAAGAACCACAAATAGAGAACATCGTACTTTAGACAGTAAACATTTGATAAGTATTTTAAGGGGTGTGTGTATGAAACTATTTTGAGATTCAGAATTTGTGGTTAGTGTATCATATTTTTGCAGAATCAGTTTTGGAGAATTACATAATGCACCACAATATCTTAACACAATACTAATTAAAAAAAAAATCCAGACAGAATGTTAAAGTAACGGTACAAAAGTAACATTTATTTTCATTTAATAAGCATTTTGTCTTTAACTTTTAAGTAGCACAAATGTGTAAATAATTGCATCACGTAGTGGTTGTGTTATACATTAATGAGTGAACGTAACATGATACTCTGCACTGTTGTAACAATGTGACATCACACCCCACCCCAGCTGAGAAAGTGATGTCAATGGGACGTAACTGGCACCGGCCATGTCTCCGCTGCGACAGATGCAAGAAAACCCTGACCTCTGGTGGCCATGCTGAGGTACTACACACACAACTCCCCCCCTCTGTAAATCTCAGGGATTTGTGATGATGGAAAACATTTCCCAAAAGCAACTAACATAGTGTAACAAAAAGCAAATAACAGTGTCGCTAACGTAGTTAGCAATTACGGTTTTGGGAATCGCACCCCGACCGCTCAATTTAGGGTAGTCTGGTCTTCAACTGGAATGAGGAACCAGACTACCTTAAATGAAATCAAGCCTCTTCCTAAACTGTAAATCCTGCTGGTTTATTTAGACAAAGTCTGTCCATGCTGCTTTAATTTGAGGTTTTAAACTTGGTACCAGTTCTTCACCAACGTCACACCAGTTTAAGACCAAACCACTTTAAACTTAACCAAGTTGGTCTGTTCTCAAAACTACAGTGAATTTTCTCTTTGTACTCCAATTTAAGTTGAATTTAAAGTAGTCTGGTCTTAAGGTAGTCTGGTCATAAGCTAGAGTGAGTTTGGTGAACACCACCAAAACGAATGGCAAATTAGCACGCTACGCTACAAGTCTGCCTTTGTAAGCTTCCTGTTAGCTTCTCATTAAGGCTAATTACAGAGAGCATAAGAATGTCTAGCAATTTATATTTTGCTTTTTTTGTAGTTACGTATTTCAAACATTGTTGGCAAGTCCTTTAAACAGCACATCTTAAATATGATAGACATGTTAGCCGCTTTAGCTAAAAAGACAAGTTTGAAATGTAACTCTAAATGTAAAATTTGGGCTCACAATTGCGAACAGAAAATACATAGAATAATTTATGAATTGATATGTAACTGAAAGGGAATAATATTACTTAAAACTATTATTTTTTGTTTGTTTTATTTACAGCATGAAGGCCGGCCTTACTGTCACGTGCCCTGCTACGGCTACCTGTTTGGACCAAAAGGCGTGAACATTGGGGAAGTCGGCTGCTACATCTACGACAAAGACAACGCCGAGAATGAGATTCCCACTGAATATTAGCTGATCTTAAAGCAACTCTGTGGAAAACAAACTGCTATTTGCCCTTGACTTTGCATTCAGCACTGGCCAAATTACCACCACTGTGTGGACTTTCCCTTTAAGTAAAGCCTGAAGCAGCAGCATCATTTTATTCTGGTCATGTCATACACAAAGATTTATTTCTGTTAAGTATTTACAATATTAGTAATAAACATGAGCTCATAAGATATGTAATGTCTCACGGAAAAGCAGAATTTCTTTAAATGTGACCCTCCACGGCAAAATCAGTCGCTTGTCGCAAATTTTCAAAATTGAGTTATTATGTTTTCATGAAAGGGCATAAATCAAGCTTCAAAACGATACCTATATGGAATGAATCTGACGATATATGACTGAGATATCAACATTCAAAGGAGTCGGGTTTCTCCTGTCACGCCAAGTGAGAAACGGAGAAATCTGCCTTTGAAGTCGACTATCGCCGTAGCACTCACAGACGCTTGGTGCGGTCGCGGCTACGTTTGCATTTACGCTAGCCTACGCTGCATTTACAGCCACACGGATAGCCTACCTGCGTTAGGTTAACTGAACCCGGGAGACGAAGATGGATTCCGGAGAAATATCTTCACGCTAGTCAACCAGTGGATTTAGCGTAAATATTGAAGTAGAGCGGTCAAAACAGAAACGTTTAACATTCTGCTGGAATGGAATTCCTCACCTCAAGAAAGTCACGTTTTTAGGATGGAAAGGGTAAGTTTTTCAGCCAAATTTATTCACAACAGTACAGTATAGACCTTCCACTGTTTCAAAACACTAAAAACAAAAAATCCAAAATTTTACCCCACGCAACATAAACAATGTTTTTTCTCGGAAACCTCTGTTGCGACAAGCGACTGGTTTTGCCGTGGAGGGTCAGAAATAGTTCAACCGCCTGCATGCTGTCCACACACACGGTATCACACACTAAAATAGTCATAAACCGTTTTACCATCACCCTCCACAAACTCTTATTTAAAAGTTTCAAATGCAATAATTGCCTTTTTTTCTTTTTTGCATTTTCGTTTACTGAACTATGGATTGTTAATGTTTGTTTATTCTAATAAAAATGTCAAAAATGTACCGTTTATTTGCATTTTCTTACAGGTTGTGCTTGCTTTATGAATGATAGTCAAAAAGACTTTGAGCATATAAAATGCTGATATGTTAAAATTTACATTTCAGTAACAAGAGTTGAAAAAATGCCTCCAATCCTCAATCTTCATCAACTTTTTCCTCCTCTTCCTTCTCCCTGTGATGTTTAACAAGATTATTACGTCTTGTTATTAAATAACGGCAAAAAGGTTTGCGGAAATCACACAGCTAGCTATTTTTTCTGTTACTTTGGTCATTATTTGATTAATAAATCATTTGATCTCAGGTTGTTATGTTAAAAATCATGCCTTTAAATCCCGATTGGCCTGTGCTGTTGAATATTTGTAGTCTAGAGATTAATCATGGAGTGATGATTGGAATATGGTCGGGGTTTTGTTGTTTTAAAGCAAAATTGTGGAAACGTTACCTCCTGCCTTCGATGTCCGCTATGGTCTCGGGCAGGCACTTGTTCCTGGTCTCGGGCAGCTGAGAGACGATGAAGACGGCCAACAGCGCAACGCAACTGAAAACCACCTGCGACAGCTGATGCCACACATTGTCCAGTATGAGCAGCAGAGGGACTAAAGCTCCACCCAGACGAGCCATGAAGGAGTTGTAGCCCATCCCGTTCTGCCTGCCGGCCAATAAAAGTGGGACTTCAAAAACCAAGCGAGCATTTATATATACACACACACACATTTTTGGGCATTTGGGGGCAGTTTCTAGTGTAATGGTTAAGGAGTTGGCTGTATGATCGGAAGGTTGCCGGTTCAAGTCCCAGACCAGGAAAGGTACCACCGGGGTACTCATGAGCAAGGTACCGCCCCCTAGCACTGCTCTCCCGGCACTGCCAAAAAGAGGCTGCCCACAGCTCCTTTACAGATGGGTCAAATGCAGAGGTCACACTTCGTTGCGGTGCAGTGTGTGCTGCACGGTGGTGTGTTCACAATGACAATCACACATTTAAAATTCACTTTAATTTTGTGTGTTTTTATATGCATTGGATGCTTCTTAAAGCAGTTTACTGCTGAGTCACATACAGTGAACATGCTCTGGTGGCTGGTGTCCAAGGACAGCTAAGGTTAATGGAAATATATTTTATATAATATTTAGAAATATATGAACTAATATAAATAAACAGGATAGAGAAATAAGTATCAACAATGTACCAAATGAAAAATATACATATTTAAAGACATTTTATTGTTGTACTTTGCAGTGCCTTAAAGGAAAACAAGTAAAACATGCAAGTACACACAAATTTTATCACTTAATAGGAACACAAACTGTTACCTGAGCACAGTTGGGTAAAGTTCGGAGGTGTGGAGGACGATGGTAGAAAAACATGAGGCGGAAAAGCCTCTCCCCAGCGTCGCAACAACAGTGCGAGACACCGCCTTATCTGTAAAAAAAAAAAAAAGTTTTACTATTAACAGACTGGCAAATATAACCTTTTGAAATCATGAAATGATTTCTGTTGCTACTTAACACTAATTTCCACGTAGCACTTCAGTTGAATCTAACTAATCTCACAATTGCTGTAGGCATGCTAGTAGAAATTTGCAATAATTAGTGACTTATCTATTAGAAGGCTAAAAATAGTGGAATCAAGCCATGAATCACAATAATTAGTTGTTGAACTACCCAGGCCATTCTTGTGTGATTTTAACAGGTTAAAAAGGAGAAATGAAAAATACCCCCTTATGGCCTAAAAAGGGAACGACAACCTTGTAATATACCATTTGCAAAGTAATGTACAGTATATGTTTTAAAAAAATCATAAAACTACATAAACACATCCTTGAAAAATGACAAAAAGGTCATTTGCATTCAAACTGTTTGTACTGCAGATAAACTGCATGTTTAATGTGAAGTATTACATGAAATTCACATCTAAATATTAAATTATAATATATATCTTCGTGCCCACCTCTGGGTATGAAGATGTTGATGAAGAGACTAGTGCCGAGCAGCAGCAGCGCCCCAATCTCAGTGGACCGTCGGCCGATTTTGTCAAGCAGGTAATAAACGCCGAGCTTTGCAGGGATTTCGACGACTCCGAACACAAACTGGGTGATGTGCATGCTCAGGCCGAAGCTTCCCACATTGAAGTTGATGCCATACGCAATAACTGCAATACAAAACCTAAAGAAAAAACAAGCTTTAGGACCTTTCACTCTTATAAGCCGTCCAGTAGATAATGCCCATGAGCAGAGCTGAGTTTAAATCTATTGCATATATATTCAATACTTATGCTGAAGCTATGGAAGCGCATTGTTGCCTCGCCAGAGTAACAAAAAAGATCCATCAAGTTCAAACACTTCACGTAATAATGGGAAAATTAACATTTTTTAAAATCATGTTATTATGTGATATGGTTATTATGTGAAAAATAACAATATATGAAAAATCATGACACAAAATCCTGTTATAGCGGAAAAATAAATCAAGTCAGAATGTGAAAATAATCATGTCATAGCATGCTGTGAAGTAACAGTTGGTTGTTGCTCAGGTTTACACATATTTGTGTAGTATGAAAATATGCCAAACACACCAGCTGGAGCCGGTCAACATTGCGATTCTCCTCATCTTCGGAGTTCTCAAGAGATCCAGATACGAGTACTTGCGGTCTCCTTGGCTTTCTGCTGAGGCGTTACAGAGTTGCTACACATTGCGAGGAAAAAGAAGAATGATTGCAATATCATGTTACAGCATCCTTCTCCTGAAAATGTACCTTTAAAATTTCTCCGATGACAAAAATTCCCAAAAGGTAACCAATAAATCTCAAACTCAGACCTTAATTAAACGTAACTAATAAATATGCAGAGTGTAGTACCTCAGGTTTGATGCTGGCGATTATGTGTTCTCGTTTATTCATAACAGCACATTTTTTCAAGTAATAATACGCCTCTTCCAGCTTGCCATTAGTAATTAACCACCTAGCCGACTCTGGAAGCCACCTACAAATTACCAACAAATGTTGATCAATTAAAGACGGCGAAAGAACCGTTACAGAAACTTTACACCTATGCTTGTATTTTCACTTTAAACATGGAGATTGTTTTGAAGACACTGGGTCTCATGCATCAATATTTTCTTAAAATGGTTCCTAAGAAAGTTGACATTTAAACAGCATATCATACAACCCTAGAATTGAAGAAAAGCCAAAAAAAAATCACTGTTTTTTCTAAGTATTTTGAATGTGCCACTGGTTTATTTAAATAAAAGAATGTCTGAGACAAAGCTACTCCGTTTCTTGTGAATATATGTACACTAGCAGAGGAATTTACTCCGATGCAAAGGGGCGCCACCTAAAATCTTGCCTAGGGCTCCAAATTTGTTAGGGCCGGGCCTGACTATAGTGGAACAATAAAGCACAACAGATGGTTTAGAACTTAGATGGTTTGGAATCTAAGTCAATCATCGCGTTCTCAGTTACACCACGTTTACAGACACACCAATCATCATCACTGGTTATGTGTCCCCCCCGAGAAAGAGAGGTCCTATGGCTGAGAGAGACGCTGCTCGCATGAAAACCGCTTCAGTGTTCCCAGTTACAGTAACGCGCATTTTATTGTCAGTAACGGTAACGGCGTTGTAACGGGGGAAACAGTAATTCGTTTGATTACTTGTTACTGAAAGAAGTATCGCCGTTAATTTATAGCGCCGTTATTCCCATCACTGTTTATAACACCTGTTCGTTTACTTGTAGGTAAGAAATATTTCAGTAATGGTGCATTACTTGTACTTGAGTACAGGTTACCGACTAAATATGTATGGAAATATGTCTTACATGGTCAGGATGAAGGCAGGGATGATGGGTAACGTTGAAGCCACAATGAGCCATCGCCAGTCACTGACGCAATAAGCAAGAACAGGAAAGCACATAATGGCAGAAGTCCAGGACATGCTGTCAATCACACCAACCAGCTTCCTGTTCTGGATGTCCACCCACTCCACATCTGGAAAATAACATTAACACATATTAACATGTGCACATTTACCTCCAAAACGCTGCATACTACTGGGATGATGGTACCTGCATATTATTTTGTACTACCTTTTTTTGTGTTTCATTCTACTTCGCCTACGCCTCAACACTTTATCAACTTTTTCAAACAACAGATGTCCCCAATGTACATTTAAAGCTTCGAGCATTAACACATTTTGGGTAAAAATGACCATTAACTAGTCATGTTAATATCCATCTTTACGTTATTACTTCAACTTAAAACAATAACGCAATTTCAAGCAGCCGTTTTAGGCTCTGGGTTACAACTAAGGGTTAAAGACGCAAAATGTAAAAAATTAAACAGTTAATTATAACTATGGCTCTTTTCAAGAGTGAATGTTTTTATACGCCAAACGCAATGTAAAATATTTACACCCAGTCCAACGTATCAATTTAAGTTTAATTGCTGCCTCTCAAGAAAAATCAAACACTAATAATTTCAACAAGTTATTTTTAGCTAAGTATTGCTCTTTCTAAGAAATTCCAATTTGGCGTTTCACCTAGAACTTTTCCTTCTACATGAATTGTTGATTTATCTGCAAGATGTAGGAAAAAAGCAGGAAAAAAAAACACAATTTATTGCTATCTCACTTTTATCGTTCCAGAAAGGCGTATGTCTGTACACATTTCTCTCTCCAACACAACCATGAAAACTCAAATATTTGTTACAATTGCAGACGTTATTGTTTTATTTATTTATATGATTAATTATCAATTTTCACAGTGCAGTTCGCTGGACGTCCTCAGTACCAACGTTTCTACACCGATAGAAGTTGATATAACTAACAAAACCAAACAAAAAAACTAAGAAACAGGCTACCACAGACCTGACACAGGAGATCATAACTGCGAACGCCGACACAAAGACAACGTTGGAGAACATAATTACGGAGAGAGAAACAGGTGAAGCAGATTATAGTAAGTGAAATAGTGGATGAGAGAAACGAGAGAGACTCCTGGTGGATTTATCTGGGTATTATTGGCCAAATCGTGACACTATCAGACGAGCACGGCAATGCTATAACTAAAATAATTTTAACGTCATTTACGTATAGTTTAGTAGCAGTTCAGTTGTCTTAAATACAGGTGCTGTACACTAAATTTGTTTTTTTAATAGACGGCCCATTTCATAACCCCAAAATTACGCATGTATTCATACTTCCAAATGCACATTTAATGCACAAAGGTACATACCAGTAGTGGAATTGTAGTTTTTGGTTTCTCCACTTGACTGCTGTTGCAATATTTGCACATATTATGTATATCTCATCTAACCAAAAGCGCATATAGTCATTTTCAGCTTAAAGCTTAGACCTTATATTCATAGCGTATTTATATGTATATTCCGAGGAAAAAAAAAACAAATTCCGAGATTAAAGTCGTGAATTTACGAGAAGATTTAAAGTCAGATATTCTCCGAGATCATTAAGTCGCAAATTTGCGGGAAAAAGTCGGATATTCTCCGAGATTATGAAGAAGAATTTTCTCTCGTAAATCTACGAATTTAATCTCTACCCCCTCCATTTTTTTCTTTTTAATCCACAATGGCCACTTGTGAATTGTATAATGGCTACATTTTTTCAATATAGTTATGTGTTGTGAACAACATTTCAGTCAACAATAAAATTCCTTAGCAAAAAGTAGTTTATTCAAGTGTACTACGAGTATACTTATTATATACTAAAATTGAGGCAGTATACTTGAAGTTTACTTTTTATATACTATATTTTATATGCTTAAGAATAGTATAGTGAAGTACACTTGACTTATACTGATAAGTATAAAGAAAAGTCTACTAAAGTCTAAAAGTATATTTTGCAATCTTAAAATGACCTTATAAAGTATACTTAAAGTATACTTTTATAAACTTAAAAAATGTTGCAATTTAGTCCAAAGAAGTAATAAATTAGTATACTTTCTAGTACACTACAAGGTACATGGTACGTGGTCTGTAGTATACTTGCTATACTTATACTCAAGCATACTTAATAAAATGAACTTCAAGTATACTACTTTTTGCTAAGGGTTGTGTAGAAAAGACACACCCATTTTGATGGGTTTTTGTCTTTGAATCCATTCATTGCCATTCATTTTTGATTCCAAAAAGAGGAGGTGTTGTTTTTTTTTGTTTAGTTTTGCAATATGAGATTCAATGAAAAAGTGTAAGAGTCTTGCGTGCTCACTCAGTACGGTAGAAATGATGACGATGCCGGTGGTACTTAAACCAGTGCAGAACCAAAAAACCATAAACATGATGAAGGAGGTAGAGAGAGCACTAGCCAAAGCGAAACCAAATGCCAAGGCGTATGAAATCAGGAGCATCTTCTTACGACCACAGCTGGAACAGAGGATGAAGTTTCAGAACTAATGGCATTTTTGAAAAAGGCAACTTTATTACACACAGCTTTAGATCTGAACTGCAACTGTAGTTGGTTTCCATAAAGTTTCATTCTAAACCAATATGCTCAATGTGTTCAGGTCAAAAGTTGGTCATTAAAACCCATAATATCAAGTCTTTAGGAGTAATTTTATCTTGTTATACACCAATTGGTTAATAAAACGCACAATATAAAATTGCTATGAAAGTAAATTTGTCCTGTTGGTCATTCTTTTGTAGTTTGTCCGTCCACTGTTTCAAGGGTTGCTTACCGAACATGATGTAGTTGGTCAATAAAGCCCAGAATATCAAGTCTTTAGAAGTAATTATATCTTTTTGATCATCAGTGGGTCATTAAAGCCTAGAATGTCATATTGTTAAAAGTAATTTTGTTTTGGTGATCACCAGTTTGTCAATAAAGCCCAGAATATCAAGTATTTTACTCTTGCTGTTCAATAGCTGATCAACTGGGATATCAATATTTGTAAGTAAATTTGTCTTGTTCGTCACCAGTTGTACAATAAAATCAGGAAAATCAAACCTCTTAAAGTAATTTTATCTTAGTGCTACAAATTGGTCAATAAAGCGCAGATTATCCAAACTTTTCAAGTAATTTTTCCTTTTTGGTCCTAGTTGATCAATAAAACCCAACATTTTTGTAACATTTAAGAATTATTTGCTGGTTTTGATAACAAATTAGCTTTGGAGTCAAACGTAGGACATGTTTCCAGCCTCTTAGCAGCTTAAAAGCAGCAAAGCCCAGCAAATAATCAAACCAAGATTGTTGCTGTAAGGAGTTTTTTTCTGAGATTATGTAACAATGATGTCCTCAGGTAGCGTCATGTTCTTTTGAACTCAAAATGCTGTTTTAATGTTTAATCCTGTCGCCTTGCCAAACATTTAATTCAGGATGTTGAGGGTTTGATCATTAGCTGTACTCTGGACTCACATTGCACTCAGGCTGCCGAATGCAGCTGCTCCAAACATCACCCCGATGAAAAAGTTGGTGGCCACAACCCTGTTCAGTCCCACCTTTTCACAAACCAGATCCCACTATAAAGATAGGGAGAGTTAGCAGCATTAAAAGGGGTGTAGAAACTTGGATTATATTAAGATACATAAAATGACAATTTAGCTACCAATGAAAACACGGTTAAAATGTACATTACTGTGTATTATAAATAACAGTTAAGTCAAAAGTAAGTAATTTAGAAGAGATATCAGTATCAACATTCAGCTTCATTTCTTAACTTTAAAACAAAGCTAAATCAAAATCAATATGAACTCATATGAATTAAATTGTCTCGAGAACAAAGTTAAGATTCATTCCTGAACTTCAAAACATATTTTCATTCATGAACATTGTTATAAAAATCAACATTTTGAACTTGCAATATCTGCTAAATCTGCAATAAATCTTAAACAAAAAGAGTTTGAACTTGAAAATTCAGAAATTAATCTAATTGATGTGAAAATTTACAAATGTTAATAGAAATAACTGCTTTCTTAGGTTTTGTTTCAGTTAAGATTTGTTTCAAAGTTCAGATAAAATTCTATAAATGTATTTAAAGTTAAACAACAAATCAGAATGTTTGAATCTTTGCAGGAATTAAAGAAGTTCAGATTTTTTCCCCTGAACTTTTAAACTAATTTAGCATCAGTTTTCACATTCTTTCATATGAATATCGAAGTCCAGAAAATGTAATTTCGTTTCTCTCACTAAGCACTGTCAGTGCATTGAATAAAGAAAATTTTCCAACAATGGAACATAGCATATTGAGCCCAAAAATGCAATATCCATTTATGCATAATTTTAAGCAATAAACAAGAGTTGTGACCTCTTCAACAAAACTAGTCAGGTTCCAGAGAAATCTATTACCTCTGTGGCCAGAGAGCTTTTGAAGACGCTGTGGTCAAAAACCCACCCATTTTGGCACCGGACCACTGGAAGATCCGTAGCATTGTATGGTTCCAAAAGAAGTTGGAACTGAGGTTCCGAGAACATGCTACAAGATGCGAAGGCTCCATCGTCTTGTTTGGGAATCATGACAGTCAAAATTTCATCCTGAGTCAGGTTCTCAAAAACGTCACTGTCATCCAGAAAGCTGACTTTGCAGTGGTGAGATGGAACCACAGCAATGAAGTTATTCAACATAAAGTGACTCACCAAACTAAAGCGACCGAAAAAATTGATAAGCAAGATGGTTTTCTGAAACCTTCCAAAGCCATTGATCTCTGAGAGAACATCTTCAAATTTCATTTTTACCCCTTTCTCATCAACCTCTTCTCGTTTCTTTTTGTTTCAGAGTTTTGGCTCTCGTTTATAAACACCACCTTCGTTTATATTAATCAAAAACTTGGAAAATGACTAACAGAATGATGATCCAGCTTATTACAGGCCGCCTTTGGTGAAATATCAACTTTACGGTTGAGGCTTCACATTTTTTGGCATGTGAGATCAACTGTAGTTTGCTTACATTACACCTGGTCAAAATTCCTGGAAATCTGGCATGGAGTCAATGTAATCAGAACAGAGAAATTAAATAGAAGCTCAACATGAAAACAAGGAAAGTGTCAATTTTTAAATATCATTATGTTGAGTTATTTTTCTTGGGATCTTGAGAAAAAAACTTTTGACTTAACAAAAGTCATTTTCTTAAGATCCCAACTTAAGTTTGCTGTTATGTTGTGAGAGTGTTATTGTCTTCACAAAACATCCTCATCATGAAAGAAAGAATCCAATTTTACATGTTCGTCTTTTGAGATAAAGGCTCATGAAGACATTTGCAGCTTGGCAGTTGAGAGTGTAACAGGTAGGGAGTTGGCCCCATGAGCGGAAGGTCGTCGATTTGATTCCCGGACCGGTAAAGGTACCACTAAGGTACTCATGAGCAAGGTGCCATCCCCAGGCACCGATTCCTGGTGGTTGATATTTTTATACAAAGATATTTTTATAGAGCGAGTAAGAAGCAGGAGAGTTAGGGTTAGGGTTAGGGTTAGGGTTAGGGTTCCTAACCACACCCCTAGGGGCTAAGACCTCGCTATCTTTCAATCCTAGTTGCGTCTCCTGATATAGGGATTACAATTTGATGTCTAGGTCAACACGTGCTTGTTTTCTCAACATAACGAGTTAATTTTCTTGTATTCTCAAGATAACAAGAAAAAGTAGTCATCACTTGTAATTTTGTTTGTGTAGCAAATGGAATTCAATGAGCAAATACACACACAAAATTGACATCTTTATATTATACATTTTATTTTAATAAACTTAATGTAAATAAAGGAAAATATAACATATATAAGAGTGGAACGTTTTTAGAGTTAGGTGTTCTTTTTCAAATAAATAAACAGCAACAGTTGAAACGGAAAATCTGAGAACAAAGTCTGAAACTGACCATCGGGTTGATTTTTAGAATGTAGGTAATGACATTTTTTAAAACTAATCTGAACTTCAACATTCATGCACATGAATTTACGTAGATTCATTTCTTCAGAACGTGGAATCCATCGTAAGAAAGTGAAGTTTAGAACTGATGTCTTCATAAAGCTACATACAGCCTAATATGCAATGAGAAAGTTTAAAGATCATAAGTCACTAATATCATTTGAATTTAAGAAAACAGATTTTCACCATATTTATTTGTATATACTGCACATCTTTATTTCTAAACATAAAAACAAACAGGTTTCACATAACATTTTCCATTATTACGGTGACAGTAGTACTACACATATTCATCCATTATTTATCCTGCTCTATTCAACACAACTTGATAATGATAAACTCATATACATGGGAACATTCCAGTAGAAAAGAAAAAAAAACAACAACATTTACACCAAACACAAAGTTAGAGGATTTTTGCCGTCTCATGCTCCAATTTTTTGTTCCTCTTCAGCATTTTCCTTTATTGCATTCTCTTTATCCATCCTGCAGTTGAAGAAAAATGTATAATTACTGAAAATGTTATGAATATACTGCTACAATGTTATCTATACTCCAAAAATGTAATCAAAAAGTCATGTTAACATACATCTATGATATAATAAAACGTAAACATTCATTCATTAAATTTCAGGTTTTCAGTGTTACAAATACAGCTATGTTTTAGATGAATATGTTAATATGCCCAAAGTAACGTGTATTGTATGTATTGACTATAGACTTTTAGTTGAAATTAATTGAAATAATTAATATGTACTTTTTTCAGCACATAAACTTAGATGAACCAGGTGGGCATGTTTTACAATGTGTGTAGTACATTAACAATTTCACTCTGAATGAATAAATGAAGCTACTTTATAAAAAAAAAATTATATGTACTGTATAGGATATGATTTTTAAATTCAGGATTCTATTTATTGATGCTGAATGAAAGCTAACCTGTTTCCTTCAACATCTTCTATCGTCTCGAGCAGACACCGGCCCCGAGTCTCGGGTAACTGGTAGGCCACCAGACCGGCCAATAAGGCAATGGCGCACAGAATCATCTGGGACATGTGACCCCACAAGTCATCCAATAGAAAGAGCAAAGGGGCTATAGCCACGCCCATTCGCCCCAGGAAGGAGTTATAGCCCATCGCGTTCTGCCTGGTAAAGTCATATGACATCACGGAAATGAGACAGTTCTTAAAAGAAGAAATCTATGATTTGTTAAAGGTTTGCAAAATAAATGCAGTGGCATATAGAGTAATGAAAAGAAAAGTGAATAATCCTTCCCAAGGAGTAATACAAATCAAACTGGATAAAAAGTACATCTAATAGAAAAATGCACTGCCAAACCACAAAGCATATTATTCAAGTACAAAACACATGTACACCCACCGCAAATTTGTAAATGCTACTAATTCGGAAACATATACATCAGAATGACAACACATTACAATTACTTAAGTACTAAACACCACTTGAAAAATTTCTTTCTTACACCAAATTGGTATAGTAGTTATGGATTCCATAAGATTAAATCATTACCTGATAACAGTTGGGTAAAGTTCAGAGCTAAACAACACAAGTGTTGAAAAGGACATCGAGGCGAAACCCTTCCCCAGAACTCCTATGACAGAGCGAACTATCCACTGATCTAATAATGAAGAAAAGAGTCTTAATTTCTTCATGAATCATTACTTCAAATCAAACTTCATTCTTTGCTACACACATTTTGTTGTATTAGTGTAACGCTAACCCTGGAACACTCCAAAGTGCAAGTAAATTGGAATAAAATTAGCCAAACATTAAATTAATGAAAGTTAAAGGCAAGGCAAACCTAAGATTTTATACCTATGAATAAACATTACAGTTTCAAACACATGCTAAGAAGAAGACAAAATTTGGCAAACAACTTGTCTGCAAGCTCAACTCACCTTTGGGTATGAAAATGTTAAGCATCAAGCTGCAGCCGGCCAACAGCAGAGTTCCTGTCTCTAAATAACGGCGTCCGAATCGATCCAACAAATAATAAACAAGTATTTTTGATGGCAACTCCACTGCTCCGTAGAGGAACTGGTTGAGGTATAAGTTCAGCCCGAATCCCTTCATGTTGAAACTAATTCCATAGAAAGTTGAAGCAACACCATACCTGAAAATGGAAAAAAAAAAAAAAAGCATGTGAGTTTTACTAAACATCACTCGTCGACCCATTAGTATCTTTGGTTTGTGCATCCTTTTAGAAAAACGAAAGCTTTCTAGCAAAAAACTATGAAAGTAACTTTCTTTTATTTGGAAATGTTGAGATCTCAATTCATTTTTCTTATGAAATGAAGATGCCGAATCTTGAGATCATGACATTTTTCTTATGCTGTCAACACAAAGAAAGTTATGTTGAGACCATACGAAAAATGAATTCTGACAAATTGTGTTTCCCCACCAAATGTTTCAAATGTTTGAGTCTTCATTGCAAATGATGGACGCTGACATGATAACTGTCACTGTAATTTTGAGACAGCACGTCTTTTGAGATTGTAAGTCAAACTTTAAAGACCAATTCATAATCTTGATAGCCTAGTGGTCCAGATTGGACAGTGGCCCCATTCTATAAGCCGTAGAAAATGCTCATTTATGTTTTAAAACTCTAAGATAAGCCGCCCATGTTTTTAGCCGCGACGTTACTGAATTTACACTGAAGTAAAAGCGTCTACGTAATTTGCCACGCCCCTGAGGCCTTTGCAACTCTATAGTGACATTATACATTCACTCCGTGTGTCCGGCAGCGACGTGCGACGTACAGTCAAGCGTGCAAATGGGTTATTTCGGCGTGGAACAACGTGAAACCAGAAAGCGTACACAACAGTTTTCACAAAGCCGAAATCCTTCCTCCACCTACAAGCCCACCAGCAGCACAAGCAACGTCTGCAGTATCCGAGAGCGATACCGGTGACGAAAGCGTGTCCCACATCAGCGACAGCAAAGCAGCACAGGTCACAATCGAGTTTTTTGGCGACAATAAACTTTCGTTCCTTTTATTTCTGTTATATTTTATTTTGTCTAGCCTGTACTGCTAGTACTGTATTACTAGGATGTAATGTAATGCAGCAAAGGCCTGAAAAAGTTACATTTTTACATTGCAGCAACAAGGCTGGATGCGGCAGCGCCATTTAAGTGACAGAACATCATCACTGATATGAAAGTGAATACGGAAGTTCAAACAAGGAGACCTAATGAGCGTCGGCACGTCCAATCGCATAACTCCTAGTTCTGTATATAAGCAGTAAACTGGCCTTCTTCTCTGCCATTACAGCTGTTCGATTTCGCCCGCCTCCTCCTCTCCACCACCTTCAGCTTCCCGTCTTGGTCCGGGGCAGGCTCTTTCGCCTTCCTGCCTGGTCTCCCAGCCAGATCTGCCGGCTTCAGAGACGAGGGAGCCAACGACCAAGCGATGGGCTTCCTCCAAAACTTATCACATACACACTAAAGACAGCTTGTTTTTGCCAAATAAAATACTTGTCAATCTATAACTGAATGGTCTTCTTGGTTGAACTATCTTTGTTTTGCACTGTTCGTTGCTGCAGTAAACAGTACATTTAAATTCTACGAATCATTTGGGTATGTCATCTTTTTTGTGCACTGAATTATACTTTTAGCGAATGCGTTTTCATGTTTTTAGAGAGGCCGCCCCATTTAAGCGAGCCGCACCCAATACGCAGTTTGTAAAATTGGTGTATAAGCCGCGGCCTATCGTTGGGGAAAAACAATAGTCTCAACTCAAAAAAACACTTTCAAAAACAAAATATAAATTAAGGTACACTTGAGCCTTATTATGTCATTTTATAAAATTAGTGATACTTTTTTAAAAAAATTTTGTTATGTAAGTATCAAAACATAAAAAACGCAACAATTAAATAAAATATAAAATATTAAAATATTAGTCTGCTTTGCTGCTGTCATCATTTATTTTAAAGTACCTCCAGACGGCTGACATTTTTATCTCCGCAGAGTTTACAGTTTATTTGGCAAGTGTTGTGGCATTTACACTGCCTCCGCGTGGTGATGAACATAACTACACCATATCTTCCACATGTGGTATCGTTGGTAGGTATCGGGGAATTTTGTTTCGAGTACGAGTAATTGCATGGGGGGGTGGTAGCGGTACCGGTGCATCCCTATTTAAAACTATTGGGCCTGGCTCGAATCAACCGCTACCGCTTGGTCATGATGTATGTTATGCGCCGGAACACACCTAGCTGTATGGGCATAGCCAGCATTCCAGGGAAGTTGAGCAAAAGTCTAACATAACTGCCCTCGATAAAACTTATTAAGCACTCTTCTTACTCTAGCTTTAGCTCTTTAATGTCAGTAAGCGTTGCCAACATGGAACGTATAGCTTCGCCTATATCCATAAAATCACCACCGTCAGTGCTTTTGGAACTACACCAGAAATATATACTCAAACTTAACAATTAAGTTCAACGTCAATACTTTCATCCCTCCCACTGAGCTACATAGCCCTCCCTCTGTTTGCTAATTGGATGGTAAAAAACCTAGTCGAGGGAAACTGAAGCCTACAGAGGCACTACGGAGGCACTACGTAAATTTGACATAGTAAGACATAATCATGACATCCTAAGCTAAAGAATAGTCATAATTATTAAAATGTTAAAATTATGAGTGGGTAATTGCTAATAATTTAAAAGTATGGGTTAATAAAATCTTGACTTGTGAGATTGCAAGATCATAAGATGTAAAATGTTGAGAACCCAAGTAACTATTATGGGATCATAAGTCAAAATATTTGGGACAGCAAGTCATAATCATGACATCTGAAGTCTTGAGACTGTGAGTCCTAAACATGATCATAATTTTAATTCATGAGTTAGAAAGTTATGAGACTGTAATTTGAATTATTTGCAAGTCATATGAGATTCTTATTAGATTGTAAGACTTTTTAAAAAATGAAAGTGGTCTTCCATAGATTTAACTTATGTGGTGACGAGTTAAAACACCTTTTACCTACATTTTAAATGCTGCAGATATCATACACAAGGGTGTTCTTTTACCACAGTGACCTTT
Organism: Distichodus sexfasciatus; assembly: GCA_032718565.1. Classification (NCBI taxonomy): domain Eukaryota; kingdom Metazoa; phylum Chordata; class Actinopteri; order Characiformes; family Distichodontidae; genus Distichodus; species Distichodus sexfasciatus. The sequence continues at coordinate 90,990 of JAVGVS010000639.1, read as the reverse complement.
CCAACTTGGCAAGTCAGACTTCACTTATCACTGTGGTACCTTAACCAGTCAGGGACTAGAACCGTCGACCCTCCGGTCACAGGGCAAACTCCCTAACCGTTACACAACCAACTCCCCCTACCATCTTGAAATGAAATCTATTTTTCCATACCATGTAAAGCCCGTCAAAAGAGCCAGCCTCCTCATTTTAGGTGTCCTGACCAGATCCAGGTAGGAATACTTGCGGTTGCCTGCTTCTAAAATGATACCAGAAAGGACCTGTAATGAGGGAAAAAGAGAAAGGATGAGAAAATTCCTTTCAAATGCCAGCCGAAAAGTATGACTAATTGTTAGCATTCTTCTAATTTCCTCTCCATTGTACATGATATGGCTTCTGTTTAAAATGTTACAAACGAGTATAAAGCAGTTTTCCCACCTCTGGTCTTATACTTTTGCTAACTCCTTTCTTCCGGTTCATGGCAGCACAAATCTTGAGGTAATGATGAGCTTTCTCAAACTGCCCGTTAGCTATTAGCCACCGAGCCGACTCTGGAACCCATCTAGAGGGAAAAGACCAGGCAAATGTATGCTTTAATATATAACTAATAATACCGTTGTTACATACATTGACCAGGCTAATAACATACGTACATTATTACAATACACAAATGAATCATACTAGGGTTTACATACAAGAAATGATTTAGAATCAGGCTTTTATCTAGTAATAAAGATCTTTGTTACACAGTAATAACTATATAAATTTCTCTTACCTCCAGCTAATTATGGCAATAATGAGAGGTGAGGTGATGGCTACAGTTAGCCATTTCCAGTCTCTCACTCCGTAAGCTATCACAGGAAGGACCATGTAGCCGAATGACCAACTGGTGCTGTCAATCACCCCTACCATCTTCCTACTTTTGATGTCAACCCACTCCACATCTAAGGGAGATCCGACAAAATCTCACCATCTTCATCAAGAGTTATAACAAATCTTCATAACAAAGGCAATTTCAACTTTTGCGCATCTAGGCTGACTTTTTTTTTGATTAGTCTGTTTTTGACTATGTACAGGTGTTGATCTACTTCCTACTGAATCATAATGCATACTAGACGTAATGATGTTGCAGACCCTTGCTTCAAGCATTTTTTCCTAACTGGACATATTTGAATTTTAGTTTGACTATCTCATTTTACTGCATTACACAGTCCTTGACCTTCCAGGTGATATTCCAGGAGGTTTTCTATCCACCTGGAAGTACAACCCCACCCCCACTTCTGGAATATCAAATATTCCAGAACCATGTCCTAGCTAGAAGTATGTCTAAGAAAACAGAAAATGTTTCTCACTGAGGACGCTGCAGACAATGACGAGCCCGGTGATGCTGAGACCGGTGAAGAACCTCAACACAGCAAACATGACGATGGAGGTGGAGAAAATGCTGGACATTGCAAAGACCAGACCAAAGACGTAAGAGACCAGCAGCATCGGCTTACGGCCGTACCTGTGGTAAGAGTAATATTTTTAGAACCTTCTTTTTTGACTGTACTTTCATCTTCTTATAGAGGCCAAACTTTATGTTCGTCTTACAGAAAAATAGCCGGACTAAATGCTCTTAATCAACATACAATTTCAATGGCACTGTTCAGCGTCCATCAAATGACACAAAAAATCTTTGAAGAGACCTTAAAACCATTGGGTCATGATTGCTAATGACGTTTTTTAATGTCACCTGTCACTTAAACTTCCATAAATGGCTGCTCCTGCCATCACGCCAACGAAGAAAATGGTGGCCATGGCTTTATTTAATCCTCTTCTGTCACATACCAGATCCCACTGAGAAAGAAAGAGAGAAAGAAAGAAAGAATGAGAGCAGGACAAAGAGAGTTATAAAGTCTTTTACAGATGTTTTACTCTATAGCAATTATAAGGAAACCAGGCACTTGGTAAAAATTATTTTGACTATGCATTTTGCCCCTCCTTGTTTGCTGCATAAAACCATATATGTTTGAATTCTAAAGTTTCTGTTACCTCTGAAGCTAGTGTGGTACTGAAGATGCTCTTATCGAACTCCCATCCATTGGGGCACTGAATTACGGGTGCATCTGAGAAGTTTGATGCCACATCCAAGAGATGAAACTGAGGTGATGAGTACATATGGCAGGAAGAAAAACTCCCATCTTCCTGTTTTGGAATAGTGACCGTCAATATCTGCTCCTTGGTCAAGTTCTCGAAGACACTGCCATCATCCAGAAAGGTAATGTCACAGTGGTGGGGCGGAATGGCACCAATGTAGTTGTTCAGCAGGAAGTGGCACGGTAGGGCGAAACGGCCGACAAAGCTGAGAAACACAATCAGTTTCTGGAACCTTCCAAAGCCATCAATCTCCTCTAAGAGATCCTCAAATTTCATGTTTCGATGCCCTGTTAAAGAAACCAACCTTCAGTCACACCCTCTTGATGTCTCGCCCTAGCTCTGTCTGAATACTTCTGCATTCAGGACGAGAAATTTAAATGCTTATAGTCCAAAGGTCAGCAAATGTCTGTTGAAATGACTGGTCAAGAATATCTAAACTTGTAAATCTTTGACTGTCCAAAAACAAATGCATTTGAATGTTGGCATCTTGTGTATTGTGCCAGTGAGTCAATGAGGACAAACACAAATAGATGACCATTTAATTTGCAAAAATTATGCAGAAAACAATAAGATGAATGCTTTGATACAAACTGTTACAGAACATTTCTTACAAATATTCTACATTACTGTTAAAATATTATATGTTAATAATATATTAATAATATGCTATTCATGTTCATGCTAGTCAGTGTTAATGCTAATCCTATTCAGCAATCCTAAAATGTTGATTCAGCCACTCCTCCTCGGAGCAATGGTTGGTGTTTTCCCATTTCATCCTAAACGTGTTTCTTGGCATAGTTCATCCAGATTCTCTGGAAAGCAGTCCGACCTTTTCCTGGGGACGAAAAGGTGAACACAAAGACCAATGAGTCAACGCATTATATCCACTTGCCTCACATGCTGCTGCTTCTCAGAGTGGTGTCAAAACAGCTCTTCATCAGGACGTTATCTGAAGATCCTTTAAATTGTGAGGTGAAGAAATAGATGATTGGATTTGTTGTTCCATCAGATGCCAGATATGATGGATTGAACTGAGATCACTGGAATTTTGAGGGCAGGTCAACACCCTTGACCTTTACCGACTGACTGTAGAGTTTTCAGTAACCAATCTGATTAATGTGAGACGACAGTGAAGGTCTTATCATTGGATTTGGACCCTAGATCAGTGAAGACAGCAAAAGCTATGAAGGCACATACTTCCTCATAATAGCTTCTTTCTGGAATATGGTCTGCCAACAGTAGTAGCCAACATCAAGTTAAAGAAGAGTTAATGTGGCACAAATTGCAGTTTTTAATGGTGATGCTTTGCCGGGCTTGAGTAGCTTCAGGTCTGTCAGAGTGAACATTCTGAAAATGTCCACCATTAAAATTATTTACATCTTGGTGTAAGAACTGACTTTGGATCAATGGACTATCAATCTTATTTTCTACTGCATTTCTGTTGGAAACCTGGTGAAGAGGGAGTTAGTGAGGTCACTCTTGCAGCTCCCTGGAGCTCCATACAGGATGTCCCTTGTTGATCTCTTGTATTGATCATTCTTGGATATTCAATAAATTGTCCTTGGTATGAGCTTTTTCCAACCAAATTCCCCCAGTGTCAATCCAATTCAGGATCTCTGGGACATGATGGAACAACTGGTTAAGTGTATTTGAGTGATTTACAAGTTTACCTTGTCTGCTCAATGTCCTCAATGGTTTCCGGCAGCCGTGCATTGTGGGTCTCGGGGAGGGGCAGAGCGAAGAGTCCTGCTGTGATGGCCACCAAACAGAACAGGACCTGAGGCAGAGGGGTCCACACCTCTTCCAAAAGGCTGACCAGGGGGGCCACAGATACCCCAACACGGGCTATACATGAGCAAAAACCTAAGCCATTCTGCCTGTGAATGCATTACAAATGGATTAATTTCTATATGTTGAAGATAATTAATTACTCTATGTTTTAAAAGCAGTACCTTGAACCCCAAAACCTTTGGCCCAACCTTATCCTTTTAACCCAAACCTTTCTCCCAGCCATAAATCTTTACAAAAACCCTAAAAACCAAATTGACAGGATGACCAATAAACCTTAAAAACATATTTTACTACATAAAGGGTCAGTAGAACCACAGTCATTCTGACACAACTCACAAAGTCCCTTACTATGCATGACTTTGTTATCACATGTCTTCATTATAATCTACAAACCAATAACCAGTTGCCAGCAAGAAAACACAACAAAAAGAATTTCTCATGAGTCTTCACTCGTGTCCTGTTAATAATTGCCTTACCCGTTACGCGAAAGTGTGAGTGAACCCGGGCCATGTGAGAGTTTTTGGCTTACCGTAAGACGGTAGGATAAAGCTCGGTGGTGTACAGGAACACGGTTACAAAGGATGCCTCCGAAAACCCTTTTCCCATCACTGCTACGACAGTTCGAGGTATCCACTTATCTTGAGGAGAAGAAAAAGTGCAACAACTTGGCTGGATGTTACTGTTATGAATGAGTCAGAACTTTAAATGATAGCAGCATAACTGGGTTCTTGTGGGCATCAGTGGAAATATTCGAATTGTAAGTAACATCAGAAAGGACAAAGTGTTCGTACACCTAGGAATTAACATTTCAATGGAGATTTTCACAATTAACAAGTTGATGAATGAACTACAAGGATAAGTATAAAGGTAAAAAATTTCTTAAAGTGTTTTTACACATAACTAGAGGCCAAATAAGGGATGACAAAAGGGATGAAACTAGCACAAGAACAGCTATAAAAAAGATCTTTGTAGTTTAGTAGATAACTATTTAAATAAAATGAAATGGTGTGGTATTACATAACTGTAGGATTTAACTAAAAAATGCTTCTTATTTTGGGTCCCAACCTTTTGGGATGAGGATGGTGATGGCGATGCAGATGCCCGTGATGATCAGCGTGCCCACTTGACTGGATCTCCGGCCCACCGAGCGCAGACTGAGATATACCAACAGTTTGGCCGGCATCTCGATAGCGCCATAGATGAACTGGGTCAAGTAGAGGTTTAAACCAAAACCCACCACGTTTAAGCTGATTCCATAGTAAGTAAAGGCAACGCCGCCCCTGTTTAATAAGAACACAAACACAGTGTAGTTGATGACAAAGTTGAAATTGTTTAGCTACATGGCATTTTTAAAATATTTTATTTCAACCAATTTTAGAAATAAGCTTATTACCAATAACACCAGATATTATATGTTTATTCATGAGGATAAACTTTAGTGGCAATAGGAGCAGCATGGATTATAAAAATGTCAGATTCTTCAATTTTAAGGATACTCATCATGTAATAAGTACTCGGAGTTGGGGAGTAAAGGAATATTTATAACTAGAGCTTTTTAAAACTTATTAAAATTGAACACGTACCAGATGAAGCCAGTAAGACCAGCCAGTCTCCTCAACACTGGGGTTCTCAATAAATCCAGATATGTGTACTTCCTGTCTTCTGCTGAGATAATTATAGTGGCAAGGGTCTGAAAGTTCAACGAGAGGAAGGTCAAAGACTGAATAAGAGAATATAGTTCAAGGTCCAGGAAAAAGTGTAAAGCACCTCACTAAACAGAGATGATCAGGACATATCATCAACGATATAATGAAGTTATTTGCCTTTAGTGCTATTTAAGTTTTGCTGGTTAAATTTAGCAAAGTTAGCTAAAAAAAAAAGAGTCACTACTAGGGTTGCAAAATTGGAAACTTGGAGAATGGGAATTAACAGGAATTTATGTAAATTAATGGGAATAAACAGGAAGTTTTCAAAGTTGAAGCTTGGGAACATAAAATATAGTTGGTGAAATATATATTGTAGCAAAATCTTGGCTAAAACAATTAGTTTTGATGCAAATACAGTTGAGAAGTTATGCTATTCCTTAATCACAGGCACATAGCACACTACTTACTACAGGGCTATTGTCAGTTACCCAAGACCCAAGCTCCAGGGAAACGCAACACAAATCCAATGTGAGAATGTTTGAGGCTGAGGTAGAAGTAAATCCCAGCCGGACACATTTTTTAGGTCTTAAAAAGAGGACATGTCCAGGAAGACCCTTACTCAAACTACACTCACCTCTGGTCTAATGTCTGTCAGACTTTTCTCTCTTCGATTGGCTGAGGCACATTTGGCCAAATAATGATGAGCTTCTTCCAGTCTGCCATTGGCTATGAGCCATCTTGCCGACTCTGGTATCCACCTTTAGGGAGGACGTTTTTGAGCATAATTTTAGACATCCTTAGAAGTGTTGGCAGAGGCAGTAAAAGGATAAGCAGTGAGTCACAAAAAAAGGAGGCCTTACTGCCATGTAATTATAGCCAGACCAAGTGGAGCCGTTACTGTGAGAATCAAGAAGCGCCAGTCGTTGACGAGGTAAGCGAAACCGGGTAGAATCATGGTGGAAACTGACCAGTCAAGGCTGATCATTACTCCAACAAAGGTCCGGTGCTTAATGTCAGACCACTCGACACCTATGATAGTAACATGACCAGTTAGAATCCTTATTTTACTGTAAAGAAGCACCTTTGGATGAACAATCAAGGACTGCTTTTGATGCTAGAGTCTCTCAGCCTCAACCATTTTCACCAGTTGTCAGTTTCTGATTGCAGGGGCTATGGTTGCTAGTATAATTTAGGTTAAAACTCACTCAGCACAACAGCGACACAGACGTTGTACTACTACCAGTGATGGGAATAACGGCGTTACAAATAAACAGCGTTACCAACAGCTTAATATTTTTCAGTAACAGGTAATCTAATTAATTACTTTTTCCATTGTAAGAATGTCATGGCATAACAATGTTGTCGGCGTTCTTTTCTTTGGTGGGAAGGGGGCGAAACAACCGAATAAATGATGATGACTGGCTAAGGAAGAGTTAGCCAATCTCATGGTAAGCCAATCAGAGGCAGATTTGGGCAGGCGTTCACACACATACACACGCACAGTTGCACACACAACCGACCAAGAGACAGAAGCAGCAATGGCGAGACCAGAGAATTCAAAAGTTTGAGATAAGAGGCAAGAATGTATATGTGAAATGTAGTGTTTTCTCCACTTTTCTAATCTCATGAAGCATCTCTCATCGTCTCATGCGTCCATTTAAGGAGGGGGATCCAAATTCTTTGACACATTTAAACATTTTGAAAAATGTAATGCAATAGTTACTTTCACTGCTAACTATTTACTTTTATAATGCTGTAACTCAGTTACTTTTTGGGAGAAGTAATTAGTAACTACACTATAACATTACTTTTTTAAAGTAGCATGCCCAACACTGACTATGACTAGTAAGAATTGTCAGTATCACTGCTAGGTTGAAAGGATCAACAAGGCCATTTATAAAGGCATTAACATGGCACCAGAGGAGTTTCTTTGGACACCAACAAGGTGGATCTACAAGGTTTGACTGTTACTTTGGATAGAAGAATTTATCAGCAATGATTTCAGTAAATGTGTACTTGCAGTTCTTAAAAAAGGAGTTTTGCCTCTGACAACCAATGACTCACAGAGGACGATGGTAATAATGCTAATGCCCGTAATCCCCATCCCTGTGAAGAACCTCATGACGGCAAACATGACGTAGGATGTGGAGAAGGCGCTGGCAACAGCGAAAGAGGCAGCAGCCACGTACGACACCATCAGCATGCGTTTCCGGCCATACCTGACCACAGAGGTGAAGACGGTGTCAAGCTCCGAGAGACACTACCAAATCTTCACTAGAAATGTCATGAAATTACAGAGAAATGTCATCAAGTACGTAAGTTTAGGGTTACTTTTAAACCATTTCAAAAAGAGGAGATTTCACCTATCACTCAGAATTCCAAAAATGCCTGCTCCAATCATCACACCGCTGAAGAAGATGGTGGCCGTGCCTTTATTCATGCCTTTCTTTTCACATACTAGATCCCACTGAGAAAGTAGTAATAAGGAAACATTTGGGTTGACATTTATTCAGATCAGTTGGAGATAAACTGTAGCTAAATATTTTCACCAGACTTCTACAAAATGGAATGTTGTACCATTTAAACATTTGGATTACCTGAGAAGCCAACGTCGATTGAAACGTGCTGTTGTCGTAAACCCATCCATTCTGGCACCGGACCATGGGAAGTTTCGTTGCATTGGACGAATTCCAAAGCAGGTGGAACTGGGGTTCTAAAAACATGTGACAGGAAGCAAAGGTCCCATCTTCCTGTCTTGGCACGCTGATGGTCAGCCTCTGCTCTTGAGTCAGATTCTCGAAAACACCCCCGGCATCCAGAGAGCTGACGTCACAGTGGTGATCCGGAATGGCCGCGATGAAGTTATTCAACAGGAAGTGGAAAGGAAGAGTGACCCGTGGGATTACCAGCATGAGGATCAGTGTGACCTGGAAGCGCCCGAAACCGCCAACTTCTGCCATGAGATTCTCAAACCTCATCCTTAATCAGTGAGACTTCCAAGAGAAGTAGCTGTAAAGATGAGAAAATTGGGGGGAAAAAGGATCTTTGTGGAGAATAAAATGTTTCGATGAGGTGTTCGGCCTTCAAAAGCCGCTTGAGAATGAAGGTGGGATGAGGTGGGTGGGTGCTGTCCGCTAATGCATAATGTATTGGTACTCTTTTATGTTCATTAACATGTCGTCTAAAAACAGTTGTCTACAAACCGGTGAATATGTGACAAATAATGTTGAAATGGGATTAAAATTTATCCTTGAATGACAAACTACGTTCAGTTTCAACCAGTCCAGAAGTAATGCAATGGGCCTTATAGGACAGTCATTTAATTGAAAAAAGAAGCCACATCAAATTTAACAGTTGAATTTGGAATAATTTTGAATAATCTTAAACAATCTCAGGTGTAAAGTCTAGCACTGTACTTACAGTCAGTTAATTTTTTGCTATGTGAGTGCTAGAACTGGAAACATAGATATTTAAGCTCACATGTTCACGCACAAAGAAGAGACGTTGTCAAGAGTCGTTTTTGGTGCAACAGCACAATGACCCCAAGAACATGAGATTTTCTTGCTAATAAAGGTAGTCCAATGAACAAATTGTACATTTATTTGTTAGCCAAGAGAAGTTAGTATTTTTTATAGTAATGTGAGTAACATCCAAATACCATGGGGTGCAAAAGTTTTATATTGTGGTTTTATTTTTATTTTTTAAGTTATGGGTGGGATCTTGAGGGTGATCCACATAGAACTAAGGAGAATGGAAAATAAACTCTAAAAATTGTGTACCTTTCAGCCCACTTACAAATAAATACCTCAAATGTAATTGTTATGTTTACTTACCAACTGACAAAACCTACCTTATATGTGTATTAGTCCAAAAGCTAAGGAGTGAAACCAGTTTTTTGTATATACTGTATGAGAATCATTTCAGAAGAAATCCACTGCAGGAAAGCCATGTTGTTGATGCCGCTTTTATTGTGTGTAATATTGTGTTTCAATTTTTTTAAATATATAATGAAGTGGAAAACATGAAAGTTACATAGTTGCTAATGATATATCATAATGAAATCAGAAGGAATAAAAACGTCAGCAAATACACAATGCTTCACTGTACTGGAGTGTCCTTTAAACAGCAAACTGTAATTTTACTTAATATTTAACCATTCCTTTATGGTAAGTTATGTGGACTGAAGAAGGGGTGCATGGGTCAGTCACACTTTCCACAGGTCCTCACTAAATCAGCAAGTCCCTTTTGCAAAAAGATTCCTGATATTAATGTGTATGTGTTTGCGTGCGTGTTTTTGTGTGTGTTATGGTGCTTTGTCTAAACACGTAAACTCCGGTGCTTTAAGTGGGATTTCACTTGGTCTGTGTGTGCTCATGCTGACCGATCCCTTTCTGCAAACAGAAAATGGAAATATGATGAAGTGACAATCAACTGTTTAAAAAATGTTAAAGGAGCTTTACATAAGAAATGCATCGCAAGTAATCATAAAATGAAGCTAATGTGTCACCAGAGATTAAGGAATCGTGTTCATTTGAAGTATTCATCTGACTGACAAAATTAGTACAGTCAAAATATTGACATTTTAGAATTTAATTTGAAGCACGTAAATCGTGTCTATGTTTTGGGTTCGTGTTTTGGACTGTAGCTCCACCCACGCTATCTCCTAATCACAAAGGCAGTAGCATTTCAGCATCCAGGTTGCCAGTTACCACTGAGCTGCAGCTACAAGCGCTCTGCATTACAAATGTCTGACGTTACTGAAATTAAAAAGCCAACGTTTTGAGCAAAACAGAAACAAACCGAGGATTAGCACAGGAGATGGAGACGGCTGAAAGTGGAGAAGAAATTGAAGACAGATGCTGAAGTGGCTAATTTTCTACTGGACAGGTAAGACTTGTATCACAACTAGATGTAGGGATGAATATGTTTAATATTTTCAACAGTTGAATAACGTTATTCATGTTGGATCATTGATTGTAGCCCATGTGCAGGAGGGTCATCCAACCTACTGAATTGTTTGAGAAACAAAAGCGGTGACTTGTGATGGCTAACATTAGCATCGTGTTACGCTGAGACGATGTGGTAACAGTGCAAACATTAGCACTAATTATGGCAATACTAAACGTAACATTAGACACTAGATTGGCCAAATATGAGGATCTGTCACCCTATCTGGCAACCTCGAGTCTGGGGAGGTGGAGGAGGGGAAACTGCGCGCTACAGCATTTTGAATTTGACTGCAATACCCGTTTTGGCCACAATCTTACATATAGCTCCTTTAATGGCTACAAATGAGTGAAAGCCAATTCATGCACAATTTTTGGGTAGAAAATGCAAGAAACAAGCAACTCTCCAAATGAAAACATTCCTTAATCCGTTAGTACAATGCAATTCATAAGAAAACCACTAGGTGGCCTCAAAAGAGGCTAATTACACTGTAGCTAGCGGAACTGGACAGTCAGTAAGCATGTTAAAATGTTATTTACAAGTGCTTTTGAGTTACAAAGTCACTTATTTTGAAAATGTACTGAAATATGTATTGAAATCCAAAAATTCAACCTTGAACGGCTATGTTGAAACAGTATTTAACTTTGCAGGTCTAAGTTTGCCGACATTTTGTTTTGAGACGCTTATTCCTTTAGTAATTGTGCTTCTATTAAACGATACATGGGCTTAACAACCGCCAACTAAACTTTTAAACTGTTAAAATGATCAGTACCTGTACTCCTTCAGTACTTATTCTCTTTTGTCTTTTGTGATATATATTTTACCGCATCGTATCATATACTGTATTATTATACTGTAGTATAGTGTTATTTATTACCTGGTCTGCTCTATGTCCTCTATGGTCTCGGGCAGTCGTGTGTTGTTGGTCTCGGGTAGAAGGCAGGCCACCAGGCCGGAGATTATGGCCACGGTGCCGAACAGCAGCTGGGGCAGGAGCTGCCACACGTCCTCCAGCAGCATCACCAGGGGGGAGATGGAGGCCCCAAGACGGGCCATGAAGCTGGTGTAGCCCACACCGTTCTGCCTGCTCCATCCCCGGGGACCACACGGGAGAGAGGAGGGTGGCTCGGTTAATCAATCACCCCTTTACATAAATCTCCTCCAGCCATATTGAGTACCGGATCATAGTATCATAGTCATCTGACCTTGTTGCTGCCATTATGAGTATAAGGAAATACAGGGAAAAGATGGCTATTATTGGATGCGATCCGTACGGAGTTCCTCCAGACGTCTTCATCAACTCGCATCCACTGACATACTACCGGACCTATCCTTCCACAACATTGACCTCTACCTGGTACATAACCTATCGTCGTATAAAATACGGCATCTCAAGTCAAGTCAAAGTCAAAGTAAACTTTGTCATCTCTGCTATATACTGTACAGGTATACAGGGAGACGAGAAGACGTGGCTCCAGCTTTCACAGTGCAAACAACATAGAACGAGGAATAAAGAACAAATAAGGCGCATAGAATAAACAATTTATAAATAGAATATAAAATATACACTTTAACTAGAAATGGAGTATTAAATATAAACTTTTAACTAGAAGTAGAAGTAGAAAGCGATACAACGAGAAGAAAATCTTTTTGCTTAAAGGAAAGGTAAGTGGTGTTCTTTTGATCAACACAGTTGCCAACGTTATCTAGCTGTTGTTAGCGCAGCAAAGGGGCTAGGCTAGGCTAAGTGAAATCATCTGTCAGATTGTAGAGCAGGGTTAGGTGGGTAAAGTGAGGGATGAGTGATGTAAGAGTGATGTGAAGTTTAGTTTTGAGTAAACTATTTTGGGGATTATAAGAGGTGGGTGAACTAGCCTCCACGCCAGCGAGCTCCTCAGTTGTTTACCCGTATCAAACTTGGGCGCTGGTGTCTGTAAACGCTTTAAGGTTTTATTTAAAATGTGCCGCTACGTTTGTACTATTAATAGTTTTACTGAACCTAAACTTTACTTAACAATAGTTACTTCCTTCACAGCCCGGTCGCCCCCGGAACGGGAAGGCTTTAAATAGTCGGTAAACGCAAACGGTAAACACACGCATGCGGCACGTCAGCGTCACCGACAGAATCTCGTGTAAAAATCTCAAACAAATTCCACCTAAACATAACACAATTCCAACACCAAACACATAAATAAATAAAGAACAAAAACACTGCGTAGATTCTACGTGGAAGAAATACGGCTGTAGGATCTATACTACTACGGCTAACCATGAATACCGTATATCATATGAAAGCCCAGACTCCGCAGATTACGCAGATAATATGTTTTTGGGTTTTTTTGCCGAACATAATTTTTTTTTCTTTATGTTCTGCTGTGTTGCATCTTCCTTCATTCTGACACAGTAACATGTTTGCTGATTCCACAGTGATCTCACAAGTGTTACCTTTATAATGATACCAAAAGCATAAAAATAGACATTGTGGATGCTGAGATAAATACATTTTATTTATGGTACCTTTTTTAGAGCAAAAATCTGTAAACCAGTCTCAGGTCTTAACAGGTTAAGTTGTTAAAATTCAGCAACATGTTGGTTGTCACTGACAGACGGGCAGCAGCTAAACAACTTATTAGTAGAAGATGTGCGTCATAACGTGGATAGATAGACAGACAGACGGTGAGTGTGTGACTTCAGCTGCAAAGCATCAATACGCCCGATACTCTGCACTGCTTGATACTGAGTATCAGTATTAGACTCGAATACTCTTTAAAGTTTGATACTGACTATGAGTATTGGCTCGATACCAATAATCTATGCTGTTTACAGTTTGACTGCCAGTATTAGCTATATTGATTATCGGTTTTGACCCAATACTGATACTCGCCATCAGTGATATCTCTAGTTGTGTGGTGTGATTTTGACTGACCGTAAGACAGTAGGGTAGAGTTCGGTGGTGTAAAGGAACACGGTAGTGAAAGACGCTTCTGACAGTCCTTTACCCAACACTGCCACAACAGTTCGAAAGGTCCAGTACTCTAAACATAAAAACACACAGTCATCTACTCAGAGTTACACACTGTCAAACTGCAGAACCTTTCTCCGCCTGGTGTAGACCTGTAGCAGAACTTTCATGACTGTTTTGGGACTCAGCTTCACCTTTAGGAGTGGCAATGTTGACGATGATAAAGATTCCGGTGAGGACGAGAGTGCCGACTTGATTGGGCTTTCGTCCAAACTTCTTCAGGGTAAAGTAGACCAGGATTTTAGCGGGCAGCTCGATGGCAGCATAGATGAAGTAGGTGAGGTAAGGGTTTAATCCGAAGCCGGTGATGTTTAAACTGATGCCGTAGTACGTGGACGACACGCCGTACCTTCGAGAGAAGAGCAAGGAGATGTCTAAAGAGATGTCAAGACCCATGTCCCCCGAGTTATATTTTTGTGGGTTTCAGCATCTCATGTCAATGTGTGTGACCAATGAAATTTTAACTACGGCTGGTGCAACATCACCATCCTCTGGATTGATTTTTACGCCATCTTTCATCAGACAGTGAAGTGATATTTATATCCATGTATTTCAATAAACTCCATGAGAAGAATATGGGTAAATTAATTCTTTTTTACACTCCTCCCGCTGATATCACATGCATCTCATAAAATTTGAGTTTTCATTTTGTTTTACTTGATGATCGCAACGGCACTTTTTAATCTTGAGTATATTTTAGGAGTCGACTAATTATCAGTGCTGAAATTTGGCCTTTTTATGAGTGTGGATATTTGTAATTTTAAAACCGATATGTTGGTTTGAAGATATAACATATACAGTACTGTGCAAAAGTTTTAGGCAGGTGTGGAAAAAATGCTGTAAACAAAGAATGCTTTCCAAAACGGAAGTGTTAATCATTTTATTTTCATCAATCAACAAAATGCAGTGAATGAACAAAAGAGAAATCTAAATCAAATCAATATTTGGTGTGACCACCCTTTGCCTTCAAAACAGCATCAATTCTTCTAGGTTCACTTGCACACAGTTTTTGAAGGAACTCGGCTGGTAGGTTGTTCCAAACATCTTGGAGAACTAACCACAGATCTATATGGAGCCCCTTAAGGGACATGGTGGTGAAAAAAATCAGAGTGAGTGAAAAAAAAAATTCAGGGTGGGTGGAAAAATATTTTCTCTCGCAAAACCTGTTGTGTTCTCTCGCGAGAGGTGCTTCGCGCGAGTGTTTGTATAGCATCACTTGAGTGGTTTTGGATGTACACAGCTGCTGCTGCATTGGAGAAAGGTTGTCAGTCTTTTGCGGTAAGTTATCATATGTTAAACCATTACGAATGCACGTAGATGTCTGAACCACTGGACACGGTAAAGTAAACAGGAAGTAGGAAACAGGAAGTGATTTTGCGAGGGAACGCAAATATCTTTGCGAGAGAACGCAAAAGTTTTGCGAGGGAACGCAAAGTTTCTCGGAGGAACGCAAACGTTTTGGGTGAGAAGGCAAAAGATTTGAAAAATATTTTTCCTCCCACCCTGAATTTTTTTTTTCACTCACTCTGATTTTTTCACCACCATGTCCCTTAAGGGGCTCCGTAGATCTATAATCCTATAATCCTACAAAATAATATAATGACTATAATCCTACAAAATCCCTGACTTTGTGCAAGTGTACCTATAAGAATTGATGCTGGTTTGAAGGCAAAAGGTAGTAACACCAAATATTGATTTGATTTAGATTTTTCTTTTGTTCGCTCACTTTGCATTTTGTAAATTGATCAAAATAAACTATCATTATTTATATTTTTGAAAGCATTCTTTATTTACAGCATTTTTTCACACCTGCCTAAAACTTTTGCACAGTACTGTATAAACATATGCTAAAAGGAATTTCCGTTACGTTTTGTGTTGGAGAATTTTTTCTTCTCAATTCTAATACGTAGACATATATCAATTCAAAATATCAGGTATCAGTCTCGTAGATGTATACATTTGATCTATACATAAACACACTCACCACACAATGCCGGTGAAGAAGGAGAGTCTTCGTAAGCGTGGCGTTTTGATCAGGTCAAAGTAGGTGTAATTGCGGCCCTGTTTCTCTGAGGTTACAATGGTGGACAGAGTCTGAGAAAGAGAAATTCATATACATAAATACATATACATGTACCGGGGTGAAATTGAAAATGAATCGAAACCAAAATTCAGCACCTAAATATAAATGTAAAAAATATATATGCGCTATAGAAGGAATGCAGATTTTTCTCAGTAGCTTTCTTAAGAACAAATTTTAAAACAAACTTAAGAAGATAAAGGTGAATGAGGCCCAGTGTCATCATTCGCACCTCAGGTTTGATTTTGGAAGCGAAATCTGTCCTCCCGTTGACGCTGGCACACTTCTTCAGGTGCCAATACGCCCGCTCTGGTTTCCCCCTGACTATCAGCCAGCGGGCCGACTCCGGAAGCCACCTGGGAGAGAAAATGGCAAGAACAACCCGTCTGGATTCACGTTGGCGCAGAAGGGCTTTTGATAATGTTGTGATTTTTGCAGCAATAAAACAGCATCAATAAAAATCACGTTTTTGAAAAAATCTTGGACAAAACATTTATTTTGATTTTTCTTCAACAATAGATGAAGCGATAAATCCATATACTGTAAATACAGAATTAACATCAATTTGACCGTTGTGAGTTTCTTACCACCAGGTGGCAAGGGCGAGTATAAGTGGAGTGGTAACCGTGACGATGAGTATCCTCCAGTCGGTGATCAGATAAGCGATTCCGGCCAGCAGCAAGTTACCGACCGTCCAGGAAATGCTGCTGATAACGCCAATAAACGTGCGATGCTCAACGTCCACCCACTCAATACCTACGCACAGACAAATTATTATTAGTGTTATATTAAGAACAGGTTTGCTTCAGTGGGATTCGCTGGCGCAACTTGGCACTACATGGTCACAACTGACCCTGCTTTGGGTCACCATTAACGGGGTCATTTTATGTTTTTTGGACATTCTTTTGGGTCTGAACTGCCTCTAACACACATTGTGTTTAAATCATGGGGCAGTCGGTGGCATAACGGTAGGCTGTTCGCCCCGTGATCAGAAGGTTGCAGGTTCGAATCCAGGGTCAAGTTACCACTCATGAGCAAGGTACCGTCCCCAAGCACTGCCCCCCGGGCGATTGGTAGCTGGCTGCTGCTCCTTCACGGATGGGTTAAACGCAGAGGTCACATTTGGTTGTGGTGCACTGTGCGCTGTGCTGTGGTGTGTTCACAATGACAAATAATCACTCACTTTCACTTTAAACGTTTAGCAAGTACCCCAACTACTAAAAACATTCCCTAATCACAAACCGCTACCTGTCTGTTGTCTAACGCTTCAGGGCACTTGGTAGGGTAAGAGTTAGGGAGTCGCCCTCACGCTCGGAGGGTCATCGGTCCAAGTCATGGCGTACGACTGAGGTACTCATGAGCAAGCTACCATCCACAAGCACTGCTCCTCGGACGCTGCCAAAAAGCTGCCCACTGCTCCTTCACAGATGGGTGAAATGCAGCAGTAACATTTTGATCTGCTGTGGTGTTTACATAAAGACAGATAATCACTCACTTTGTGTATATTTGTGACTCTGCGCAGCGAAACCAGTCGCTTGTCGCAAATTTCAAATCAAAACTGAGTTATTATGTTTTCATGAAAGGGCATAAATCAAGCTTCAAAACGATACCTATATGGAATGAATGGGACGACATATGACTGAGATATCAACATTCAAAGGAGTCGGGTTTCTCCTGTCACGCCAAGTGAGAAACGGAGAAATCTGCCGTCGAAGTTGACTATCAACGTAGCACTCACAGACGCTTGGTGCGGTCGCGGCTACGTTTGTATTTACGCTAGCCTACGCTGCATTCACAGCCACACGGATAGCCTACCTGCGTTAGGTTAACTGAACTCGGGAGACGAAGATGGATTCCGGAGAAATATCTTCACGCTAGTCAACCAGTGGATTTAGCGTAAATATTGAAGTAGAGCGGTCAAAACAGAAACTTTTAACATTCTGCTGGAATTGAATTCCTCACCTCAAGAAAGTCACGTTTTTAGGATGGAAAGGGTAAGTTTTTCTGTGAAATTTATTCACAACAGTACAGTATAGACCTTCCACTGTTTCAAAACTAAAAACAAAAAATCCAAAATTTTACCCCACGCAACATAAACGCTCGTTTTTCTCGGAAACCTCCGTTGCGACAAGCGACTGGTTTTGCCGTGGAGGGTCACATTCTGGCTTCTGGCTTCTAACTGTCTCCAGTAGTTATGCTGGGCCTTTATTACACATCGGTGTCACTGCTAGAGATAAGTGGGTCAACTACGTTTGTGGACAAAAGTGAATCATCTGATGGACGTCTAATGTAGTCAATGTGTAAAGAGTGAGTGATCTGTTTATCTTGGAGCAGTCTTACAGTATCATGTGTTCCAACTCCTGATAAGAGTGTCAGAATTGATGTTAATCATTAATCCTCTTTGATCCCATTCATACCAAGGACTGCACAAGACCTGCACAGTCAGTGGAATAATTTAAGGAGGTAATAAAGCAAGCCAACGAAAAAGTAAGAAAATAAAAGTGACCAAAAAGTTATTTGGATCTAAGTTTTTGGACAGTGAGCAGATAAAATATTCCTTGTGTGAGGTTAAAGTTTGAAGAATCTGTGTATCACTCGTTAATTCCGTATTCAAATAAAAACACCCAAATCGGAAAATCAAAAAACAATTCATTATTTAGCTTCTCCTTTGTTAGTCTGATACCAAAAAGCTAATTACGGGCTGTTTTCCGATGTTTGGTCAAAAACAGGGCATGAAAAAATTAACTTGAATTTGATATTTAATTTCTAATAAAGTTATTGATGAGATGCACTTAATAATAAAACATCTGTCTGTACAATTTTTACAGAATAAATGACATATTTTAGACGAAAGTACAATACCTGGAATATTCTGGCAATTTTTGCGGTTGTCATATCATCTTCTTTCAGAGTTAAACGCTTAGTTCCCCTAAACAATATGTAACTTGCCATGATTATATGTCAGAGCTAGCAAAACTACATCAAGCCACGAAATACTGCTACTGTGTCCTTCTTGAGCTAGTTTTTTGAACATGGATTAAGCCTAGTCTTAGACTAAATTGCAGTACCAATGGCGATTCACCAATGAAACTCAAAGCTAGTCCCCTGGTTATTCCTTAAGATGCCCTACTTTTTGGAAACCCACCCCCAAACGGGAATGGTGCGGGAGATGAAATGGACGAAAATGTGGACAGAATGGAGTTCCCATTAAAGCTAAATTAAAAGGTGAGGCAGACTCACTGAGGACGAGCGAAATGATGCTGATTCCAGCCAGGCCGAAACCGGTGAGAAAGCGGAAGGATGCGAACATGACGAAGCTGGTGGAGGCAGCGCTGGCAACGCTGAAGATCACCGCCGACACGTAGGAGACCAGCAGCATGCTCTTGCGTCCGTACCTGAAGAAACAGAAAGGTACAAAATGCTTGAAAGGACATGAGGTCGTTCTCATTCCAGGCACTGGTATCTGGACTTTGGTGATTGAGGTAGAAATAACTTGCAGTTATTGCTATTAATTTTAAACATCAAAATTTGTGCAAAATTGTTGAACAAAAACACATTTTACAAGTGAATTGAACTTGACTGCTGATTGAAAAAATGAATTTCTTACTTGTCACAGAGGACGCCAAAGCACACGGCTCCGAGCATGACTCCAACAAAGAATATGGTGGCGGAAGCTTTGTTCAAACCCTTCGTTTGACAAACCAAATCAAACTAAAAGGGATAAAAGGAGAAAAATATAATGACAATATAATGAATTCACTTGCTGTTCAAATGCCATTTTTGGAAAAAAAAAAAAAAAGTTACTTCCGATCACCTGTGTGGCCAACGTGGATTTAAACGTGGTGTTGTCGTAAACCCATCCTTTCTGGCACAGGGCCACAGGAAGTTCTACAACTTGGGAAGAATTCCACAACAAATGGAACTGAGGTTCTAAAAACATGTGACAGGAAGCAAAGGTTCCGTCTTCCTGTTTTGGAATACTGACAGTCAGTTTTTGTTCCTGTGTCAGGTTTTCAAAAACGCCACTCTCGTCTAAAAAGGTGACATCACAGTGATGATCCGGGATGGCAGCGATAAAGTTGTGCATCAAAAAGTGACCGGGAAGAGTGATGCGAGGAAAAACCAGCAGCAAAATAAGGCCAATCTGGTAGCGTCCAAACCCGTTGGTCTCGTCCAAAATATTCTCAAACTTCATTGTCATCTGCAGAATTAGTCAGTTAATTGGTTATTGATTATGTACACATCTGGTTTACTCTCTTACTCTTGGTGATCAATCATCTGAAGATGTTAAAGAACATTCCACGTTTTTCCGTTCTTAAGAAAGCATGACCTCTTACTCACTGAATCCTGTCGGAACTTCAAAAGTTCAATTTTATTACTGGTGACAGATGAGAGCAAGAAAACTCATGCATGTGTTTAATGTTTTCTTGCCCTGATCCATCACCCTCATAGAACCTCCTACCAAGACGTCTGTGGACACAGCTGCACTCGTTTTTCCTAATTCTCTTCAACACGTTTGGTGACAGTTGCCTAGGTCTGGACATTTCTAAAAATGCAAACTCTTTCTCTTTAGCGTCATTTGTGTAGCAGTTGGTGTGCCAATTTAGTCTACATTTGATTTAGACATTCTTTCAGTAATACACTAACTAAAGTGGTTGGAATCGAAAGAATTGCTCACATTATTTCCACTGTATTGTTCCTTACAGCATTTGTGGGAATTCGAGTAATTTTATTGTGCAAATAATGACTCTTGGATTCAAAAATTACTCAAACATCACGTTTGTAACTTCCGCCGAAATCCCACTGCTACTTCCTTACAGCACATAGGATTCTGCAGAAGTTGCAAACACGACATTAATAAAGAATCACCAAGTAACTATAAACAACTCACCTTCAGTTGAAAGACGATTTGAAGAATCCACTTTGTGGGTAAGTTTTTCTGGCAAATGTAAGCAAAACCACGATCCGTTCAATCAAAGTTGGCCACCCCATGTGGAGCTCTCCATGTTACAATTAGCTGATTAGCTTCCATTAATCAAAAATATTCCGGCTGGAAAATCTGTGCATTTTTAGGCAAAATCAAAAAATTCCAAGTGACACTGCTATTGTAGACCTTCCAGACTTTGTGCAAAACCAGGAGAAATTTTCCCGCAATCAGGTGCTTACATTTGAGTAAGCGAGAGAAAAAGCTGAGGCTGTAGAAGCTGTTGCAGCTCTGTATTGCACCATGCTGTGATTACTGCATTCCGAACAGGATCAGAGTCGAGATTTTTATTTAGGGGTCAAACCTCAACACGCTTCTCATTTTCAAAGACTAATCAGAGCAAATTTTCCTGTTTGTTAGTTGCAGTCATTTGCAAATTTTATACACACTAACTCAGGGCCGCTTTTGTTCTGCGCAAACATATCGATAATATGTAAAACAATAAAATTAGTGTAAGAGTGCCTGTTCTCAAGTAAGAAAACGTGGGCGAACGTCAGGCTCTTTGTGAAGGTTTTAAGAACAAATTTCCTCTTAAAAATGGATGATGAGCAGCTCACTGGTCTTATTCTACATATTCTACAAGACTAGACTCTGGACTATATTATGGCTATCACACTCAGTGATGGGAATAACGGTGTTAAAATAACGGCGTTACTGAAAAAAGTCATTTTTCAGTAACGGGTAATCTACTCAATTACTGATCCCATCGTTACAACGCCGTTACCCCACCCTTTGGTGAGGGGCGAGACGACCGCATAAGGGATGATGATTGGCTGGGGTAGAGTACGAGCATAATTTAATTTAGACCTATTTGATCGCCTGTTGATGTGCAATAAATATGAAAAGTTCTAAAACATCTAATGTGTTTTATCATTCTACTATTATACACATAGTAATGACCAAATCTACAATAATTTGATAGGTGTCTTGTCTCGCATTGTCCCACAGCAATATTAGAATAGTGTAGATTTGTGTACAATGTTTTCTGTTAAAAATGTATTATTTTATTTATATTTAGACTTTTATTTATTTTAAGTGTCTATTTCATTAATTACACATATTTAATAGTCAGTGTTATTACAAATTGAACATACAGCTAAATTTCCATCAAAGGGGGATGGGGATCCACATTTTTGACATATTTGAACATTTTTTAAACATGTAATGCATAAGTTACTTTCCCTGCTAACTAGTTACTTTTATAATGCTGTAACTCAGTTACTAACTCAGTTACTTTTTGGAAGAGGTAACTAGTAACTATAACTAATTACTTTTTTAAAGTAATGTGCCCAACACTGATCACACTACATAGACACTACTGTCATCATTGGTGTCACTTTACATCGTAGAGCTGTAAAGAAATGTCATGATCATCCCTGGATGGAAACAACTTGAACTTTGTATTCAGCATGTACCTTGTAATTGCGCTGCACTGGAGCGCTGTAATAAAAACAGCTATAGTTCAGATGTACGGTATGTGATTTAATATGTTTAATATGTACCATTTAGGTGATTACTGATCTTTACTGATTAGCTCAACTGATTGGTGTTTTAGGTTGGTTGATTAACCTAACAATTAAGCATGAAATCTCAAGCATATTGCAGAGATCCAGCTATTCTTTGAAGTCCATGATGATATCTTCAACCACTTTTGTAGTTTTATGATCAGATATGTTATCACTTAGAACACTGTGAAACAACCTGGAACTGTTCCATATAGGATTTTCAGTTTGTACAAAAGAGGGACCGCTATCTATAACTTTGGCAAACGCTGAACGATTTTCAGAACTGTCTTTCACTGTTGCATTCAAAATTAGTCATAATTATATTGCGTATCACACTCTAAATGTGTAGCCTCGATACCTTATTATATGAAATATGCCATATTATCTAAAATTTTGATTACTAGTTATTGTTGGAATGTATTATTTGTTTTATTAGACCACTTTTAAGGTTTCTTTATTGAGACAAAACTGTCTTGCACTTATGTGTTCTAAAAATAAATTCTAAAAAGCTCATTATCTTTCTGGTCTTTATTTGTTTTCTACTATTTTCATAATACAACTATTTCATCCTTCATAAAGAGCAAAATAACAGAAATAAACATTAACAAAGACTTGGTAAGTAAAGGCTTGGAAAATGAGCAATTGGAATAAAACAAAAAGAATTACGGTGTGCCTCTAGTTTCAGTACTAAGGTCTTTTCACTTTCTCCTATAATGTGCATAACTGGCCAGCAATAATATTTTTAAAGAATGATAACAGGGCGCCATGGTGGCGCAGTGGTTAGCGCTGCCGCCTCACAGCGAAAAGGTCCTGGGTTTGAGCGCCGCGTCGGCCGTAGAGCCTTTCTTTGTGGAGTTTGCATGCTCTCGCCATATTCGCATGGGTTTTCTCCCACAGCATGCACTATAAGTTAATTGGCGACTCTAAGTTGGCCAGTAAGGTGTGAGTGTGACTGTGACTGTGTGGGCGTGAGTGTGTGTGCCCTACGGTGTGTTGGCGCCTGCCCGGGGTTGGCCTTGCGCCAGAGGCAGCTCCAGAGAATTGCTACTGCTGGTGCTACGGGGTAGCTTGGCCTTTTATTTAGGGTGCTGTGAAATTTACGTTTCCTGGTGATGTGTTATCACTGGTTTTTATTACAACATGTATACACACATGTCTATTTCATCTTCTGAAATCAGGCAGAAGGTTCCGCACCATCATGGCCAAAACAGAGAGACTCAGGAGGAGTTTCTACCCTCAGGCCATCTGTTTTTTAAACAAGGACATGTCTTTTTTCTAAATGTCTTGATTTGTCATTCCATACTGCCTCTTAACTCCATATTGTTATGATCATTTATATTGTCTGACATTTTACTGTTCAATATTTGCTGTGCAGCTGCACTTGGCACTTTAAAAACATTGCACACAGCACTCATTGCACCATTTAAATCCATTGCACCTTATTGTATATGTCATAGTTTATTTTCTTTTTTATCTCTTTCCCTTTGTCTCCTTATTTTTAAGTTATTTTAAGGTTCTGTTGTATCTCCTTGTTATTTTTTCATTATTTTATTTTTCAATTTTTTGCCTTAATTGCATGGTCAAAGAGCGGATCAGGATACATTTCACTGCATGTTGTACCTGTATAATTTGCATGTGACAAATAAAGAATCTTGAATCTTGAATCTTGTACGCTTACACATCATGATATGCATGAACAACAAACATATACAGACA
The DNA here is from genome assembly GCA_032718565.1 of Distichodus sexfasciatus. Classification (NCBI taxonomy): domain Eukaryota; kingdom Metazoa; phylum Chordata; class Actinopteri; order Characiformes; family Distichodontidae; genus Distichodus; species Distichodus sexfasciatus. Next base: position 67,183 of record JAVGVS010000639.1, on the reverse strand, counting down.
ATCTCTGACAATGAAATCACACACAAATCTACTTGCTCAATACAAACAGAAACGGACACACTGCATCATGAACACAGCAGTGGCTCAAAAAAACTCTGCTGCAGCATCAACATGATGCACACAGTCCACTAACACAATTAAGCTTATGTGCATAGCAATGTATATAAATTGCCTGTGGCACCTCCTTCCTGAACTTTTTTTGGACTCCATTGTTACTTCCATGAACATTAAAGAAGCGCCATCATAGCACTGGGCAACACAATTGTTAATCAACGTTACACTGACTGAATGTCTGCTTTATGCTAGCAAGTAGCGAATCTGTATCTAACCCATCTGCTGGGGTGAAATGCAAAAATTACTCCAGGATTTTGTCTGACTCTGGCTGCAAATAACGCACAGTTACTGAAATTTGTTCTTTTTTGCTAGCATCTTTACTAGCAAAATGTTCTGCATCCTTTACTGCATCCACTTATTTGTTTCATATCATGTCAGCCGTTACAGTAAATATTTCATTCTATATATCATGGTGAATGTATTTGGCATTTGATGGATTAGTAGCTAGCTTCTTTTCAGCTGTTGCATCAAACATTCCAATGAGATGCAACAGCTCATGAAAATGACCTCTATTGGATGAGTTCTCATCCTCACATGACTTCCCTTCAATGCGATCCCTTGACAAGCTGTATAGCCTAAGCATTCCACTGACCTTCATACTTTCGGTTCTCAGAACCAGCGCTTCAGAATGTCCTTGTCAAGCATGTTCAGTATTTTTGAGCAGCTAGTCTGCTGCATAAAACTCACTCCATGTTTCCATAACAGATTTGTGTCGCTTTCATAGTGGCTTTTCAGTACAGAAGCGTAATCGTTCACTTGAGAAAAATAATTCTGCTCTGTTTTTTCGAATTAAGAATAGTTTTCATGTTAAAAAAAATAAAATAAAATAATAATAATAATAATAATATATATGTGGTAAAATAATAAAAACACTGCAGCGTCCCTTGCAGATCCAGAATGGGCTTTCAGATGTTGAGGAATTTGCCCTGAGCAAAATCCAACAAACTAATAACAATGCCATCTATGTTACTTAATGCTGCAAGTATTACGCCAACATAGTCTATTCTATTAAGGTTTTTAGCTGAGTATTTTTATTTAAGCTTTAACTATATTGCAGCTACTATTCTTTTATTGTTCTGTCCTTGTGTCTTGGCAATTTGTCTTGATGCATTGATGTGAGCAATTTCCTCCCAGGATAAGATAAAGTTTCTGATTCTGATATTTCCCAGTGTCTCAAGCCGAACCAAAATTAGAAAACTGGATTAATCTAGGTGTGACATTATTGCAGTGAAATCGAGCTCTAAAGTAGGCGAAATAGAGCTTTTTATTTTTTATGAAAACTGTATCTCGTTAATTCAGAAAAACGAACCTTTACACAACATCTCGTTAATTCCAGAAAAAACAGCAGAATTTTTTTCTCAAGTGAGCCTGTCTGCCCCAATCAGTGGGGTAGGTTGTAACAAAGGTACACTATGTATTTGTCATAATCTCACAAATTCTGTGATATAGTTGAGGAGATTTAAATGGTTGCCACTTGTAGACAAATGTGGGTACTTTGCCTAAAAGTTCAGAACACAGCAACTTAAAAAAAGGTAGTTTTAGGTGCTGAAAGAAAAAATGTGTTACAACCATACCTGGTCTCCTATTAAATAATCCAAGTATTCAGAATCGTTACTCACATTGAGTAACAACGCAATACGTTACAAACGACATTTTGGGGCATGTATTCTGTAATCTGTAGTGGAATGTATTTTAAGAGTAACCTTCCCAACACTAGGTATATATCTAGCGCTAGCATCCCCCACATCAGTGGTGGGTTGATCCCCATCTTCAGCTATATTTATCTGGTTTTGTTGGTCAGAGACCACTGGCATATTGTCTACACATCTATCTTCACTCGACTAATAAAACTCCACATGTGTACATTTATGAAGTAAACAATCCATGTTCTGTTATTTTTATCTGGGTGGCGAGAGCTCATGGCGGCTGCAACTTCCAGAAAACATGCAAGCAGAAAAAAAACGACAACAAATTAAGAAAACATCTCCATCAGTTTGACAACACAGGTGCTGCAAATTCTCACAAGACAACCAAACACAGAAACTGCAAATAACCACGGACCACCAGCGGAAATGTTTCAGGGGGACCTCAAAAAGTGTGAACCCATCTGGGGACCTGATTATTTGTTCAGTGGCTTTAGTCCAGAGCAAAGTGTTGTCCGTGAACGCTAAAAGGTGAGTGTTATTAAGGGTCTGGAATAAATTGTAAAATATTATTTTTTTCTATCAATCTGTAATGAATTTTGACCTGATTTTAACCATTTTCACGGACAACACCTCTGCTCTGACCAAAAGCCACTGAACAAATAATCAGGTCCCAGATGGGTTCGTCACTTTTTGAGGTCCCCCTGAAACATTTCCGTTGTGGTCCGTGTTATTTGCCGCGCGTTTCTGTGTTTGGTTGTGTTGTGAGAATTTGCAGCGCTTGTGTTGTCAAACTGATGGAGATGTTTTCTTAATTTGTTGTCGTTTTTTTCTGTTTGCATGTGTTTTCTGAAGTTGCAGCGCGTTGAGCTCTCTCTGCCACCGTAATTTTAGGTTAGTGGCGCGCTGTCTCTTTCACACAGAATGTAAAAAAGTACGTAAGGTCAAACTTTAAATACGCTCTCCGCCCATTGGCTGAATCAGATGATTTTTTAGGTAACGTTATCTTTTTCCGTTTATAAATGTTGATTTTTTTAATTGGTCAAACATGTAAAATGTAAAATTAAAAATAATCATAAAAAATTATATCTTGGGGGTGCTATGGCTATTCCAGGGGTAGCTATAGCACCCCCTGGCGCGGCCCCTGCCTTGCACCATGGGACAGATAATTCACTAACACAGATCTTTTTCCATGAATAAAAATGTTCACGCTCTCTCAGAAATACCTGACAAATGTCTAGCAATAAAATTTTACAGTCACTTAATTTACATTCATGCCATTTGCCATATGTTCTATCCTGAGCAACACAAGTGATTTGTGGTCCACTAAGAGAACAGGTTTAGACCTAAATCAAGAGCTGCAAATTAACTAATGGGCTTCTTCTGGCATACAGGAAACCATGCTGTTCCAAACTTGTACTGCACTGGCACTGAAATGATATAGGAAAATCTATTTTATAATGACAGGGACACAAGACTGTGTCTACAGAACAAGTATGGGTCTGTTCATGTAAAATGGTAAAAGTTGAGGAAAAAAGGTAATTATTGCGAAATGTCATGTAATGTAGATTTTTTACCCAACTAGAGGAGCATCAGCGGATTAAAAAAAAAAAGTGTTTGAAAGCTAATTTTATCTTTTTAAAAATCTTAAAAGGACTTAAGTCAGATGCATCAGTTTTATTAGTATAAAAATGCTTAAAATTATGAGGTGCACCGACATTTCTAAATATAAAGACAAAAAGCTACTAAGAAACTGAAATTAACTTACCTGAAGTTCCAGGAAAGTTCAGAACATTCAATCTGTAGATATACTCTCAGCAAATCCTTGATAAATAAAACTTGATGTTCATCCACTCTTCAAAAAAGTCCAAAAAAGAATCATACCCCAATATTTTGAGGAAATTTGGAAGTTCAGTTAATAGATTGGACCAATAAAAAAATGAAATGTAGAAATCAGAACCTACACTTTAGTCTTACGTGACAGAAAATGAGAAGATGTAGATGCCATTCCAGCACCGAAAGCAAATTATCCATGCTGTGCTCAGTGGATTCCAATGCCGGCCCGATGTGGGATTAGAGACAAAGGGTCAAATTTTAGGAAGCGTGTTCATTATCGCTGTGGGGGATTGAGCCTGACCAAAAGTTGGCCTCACTAACTAGGTGAAATCATTAAAAGTGATGACGCATCCAAAACTAGACTTTAATATGAATTTATTAAGGGGGCAAATTCCTCCATTTTTGAACCAGTTCTGTAATAAAATATTTTTCTGTATTGACTTATAGTTTCTGGAGGCATCATTGAAAGTTTTTTTTGGACACGACTTCTTATATTAACTAGATTTCAGAATATGATTTCTATGAATTAGCCTCGTATAGGTGTATGAGACACACATGACAGACATCGTATCTGATGAGTATGAAAGCTGTGGAAGGAGTTCGACATGGAAAAAGACAAGACGCATCAAACGACTCATGTGACTTCAGTTTATTGATTGGCATCGCTGATAATTTGGATAACTGCTCAGAGAGATCTGCTCATTAAGATTAAGCTTTTGAAGTCAATCGCAGCTTGATTACGAAACTGGCGCTCATGCAAAGGTCCCAAATTCTCCGCTGGTCCTCAAAGGGGAAGGCAACAAACCGACTCCTCTGCGTTGCCACAATTTTGCATCTTCTACCTTTGCTCTTTTTTATAGACAGAGAGAGCATCTTTAACAAATCCAAGGAACAATCTAGAAGGGCCCAAAACCTCTTCTCCAGGTTCTGTTTCCACTCACACGGCATGCAGCGGTTGTCCAGCAGTTCGTTAGAAAGCACTCCAACTTTTTAGGCAAATATACTCGACCTCTACACACAAATTGACAAAGTGACTTTGGGTAACCGATTGGTACGTGTTGCAAAACTTTTCCAGTTGTTCCAGCTGCGTCGAATCTCAGGGCCGGAAGTTCCTTGTCACTAGAATAAAACATGCCAGGCAGAACCTCATCCTGCTCAACGAATTTGAGAAATATTAGAAATAATTGGGGCGTCTTGGCTACGTCTGTGACCGTCCATGTGGTTCATTAGCATATTAAATATTTGAGGCATTCATTTCTGAAAAATGAGTTGACCGCCACTTTCGCCATGTTAGCTAAGCATTAAACCATTACACCTTGCTTTTAAAACAAAGAAAAAGGATCTGTTTACACTTGACGTGTAAAAATCTGCCTTGCGCAAAAGGATCCAAAGGTATCAGGCTGACTATAGTTTGGATTTCGGGAGCTGAGCAAAATTTGTTGAGCCTACGCTAACTATAAAAGTTTGACAAATTTACATATACGTTTGGACTGAGTTGTTCCCACATGGGAATCACATGTTTGGTTTTACTTCAGCAAAGTGTTTTGTTTCACTAAAGTTATGGGCAAGTGTACAGAGGTTCTGTTTTTGACTCACAGTGTAAACACTGGCGTAGTCTAATAATAGGAATTTATTATTTCAATCAAAAATGAACATTTTTACAACCAAAATGTCAACTGATATGAATATCCATATTCATATCTATATTTAACCTTCAGTTAGAATTAACACTACAAAATATGTGCCGTCAAATGCAAAGCAAATCAAGTCAGCTCTAATCCAATCACCTAAGAATCATTTGAAACCAAGAGTAATTAAGCATTTTCCAGGGTCTGATAAAGCTCACATTCCTCTTCCGTCCCTTTAGCATCTCTTACAGTATTCAAACGATATGCAATGTGCATGGAAACCTTGAAATCAGAAAACAAACCTGTAAGTAAGTAAGCCTAGTTTTCTACATATTTCAATATATATATTTATATAACATCCATTTTATCCTTGATACAGAACAAAAATAAATAGAAATTTGTCTGGAAAATTTACTTATATTATCTACATATAGACAATTATAGAAACACAGCGTAACGAGCATTATCCAAAGGCATGCTAAACCCGGGAGGTGCTGGTAGCGGAAACCAACCGGCCTATCGGAAACGAGGAAGTCAGGATTGAGCAGACCAATCGGATGGAGGGTTTCTGGAGAAAAGGAAATGACGAGTGGGAAAACAAAAATGGAGAACTTTGGATAATTGGTTATGTTATGATTTAAGGAGTAGTACCTTTGCGCATAACGTAGGCAAATGTTGACAGATTTTCTACATTCTTCAACTGCTGAATAAAATTTCTGCAACATTTTTTAAGTTATATTATTATATTGCCCACTGCAACTTAATCGTGTGGCTATAATATCTTGCAGAATGCCAAAATCACTGGTGACATGATTGACCGATGAAAAAGGGACATCTTAATGTAACTGGAAAAAAATATTTGATTAGAAATCAACATTTTTTGTTAAAGCTGGCGTATATCATTAAAATGAAAGCATTGCTGTTCGCACATTTAAGGTGTGCTGGTTATATAAATAACAATATAGAAATAATTACATTAAATTTTATTTCTGAATATAACAGTGAAAGAATTTAGAAAATCAGGCAACATTTGCCAGAATCAAAAGAGCAAAGGTACCTTTTTTGTAAATACTGTCTCATAATTTTCTAAGGATAAAACGAGCAAGAGCATGTCAAGTCAAAAACTGAATAAATTAAGGTGTTGGAGTCTAGTAGGATTCAAAAAAAGGACAGCTGAACTTGTGAACTGCTAATAACGTGTTGAGGTATAGCCAGTTTCAAAACTGCACAAATTGGCCATTAACAATAATTAACTGCCATTAAGAATAATAACATGGCTTTGTTCTAATATTATTACAGTAACCACTGGTCACCGCTAGAAAGTAACTTTAAACTTCGACATCATGAAAAGTATGAACGTTAACAACAGTGGGAACAACAGTTAACAAGTTGGGTCAAAAAGTCTTAAATTTGGCATATGTAATTAACAAATTGGCTCACTAAAGTGAGTAAATGTAATGTGCCTGTGTTGCCTGTCATAATATAGCATCACACACTTTCTTATCTCAAAAACGCAGTATCAAGCAGAATCCCAATGCTAATTTTTCTGCTAGCTAAATGCTAACTCTGCTAGCACTCGTAGCTAACCTAGAAGTGTAAATCTCTTAGATATCCTCTCAGATATTTGCTTGCTTAAAGATGCCTTACTAAAGGAAATTAGCCCGTTTCCAATGGACTGCTAATTTCCACTAGCAAAATGCTAACTCTGCTAGCATTCTCTCTTAGATGTCCTCTTAGATATTAGCTTGCTCTTTGAGGTCTTGCTAAAATAAATTACCCTGTCACAAAGTAACATCACCTGGCTGAACCGTTTCCAATGGATTTCTGCAAAATGCTAACTCTGCTAGCACTTGAAGCTAACTCAAGATTAGAGTTTTCATAGACTTTCAAACTGAAATTAGGATTTGCCACAGAGAATTTAGCCTGTCACAACATTACCATTTGCGTTTTTATATGTCAGCGTCTGGATTCCAAATAAAAAGGCTGTGATTCACACAGAATACAACACTAGTAGTGCAAATCAGGAATTAGGAATTGAGGTTTCATTTGTTCTGGCACAAATTATAACAGATTTTCCGTATAAAAACCGTGTGATATTATATTGCATTGTGCCACGCTCAGGCCTGCTCTAGCTCAGGGAAATTTGTTAGGCCAATTTACAAACTTTGATTAAAGGCATATCAAAAGTCGATTTGTGCAGTGGTGCTGCAGGAAGCTTCACTGTGACGGTGGAAAAAGGTACTTTGTTAAGGCATGTGACACGTTCCTCCGGCCGTACCGATTTTTTGTGTTATCATTGTGTGTGTTGGAGTTTGTGTAAGAATCTGAGGTCCTCTTTGGAGGTATTTTTGAGAGCTGCGGTTGCTCGTTAAGTTCAGGAATTCCAGAGCAGAAGCAAACCGGGGTAGCAATATTTTCAGAACCTACCTAGCTGGGACATGGCAACAGAAATGGAAAGTCATGAGTTTAGTCAATGTAAATGCCCAAGACCTAGACGTTTTTACGGTAATTATCTTGATTTTGCCTTGGTCTCCGATGACTTTCCTTTTGGACCTCCAGTGGTGGTGGCCGAAGGTGGGTGTGGCTTGCTCTTTTTGTGCGAGTCCTGAGCTTTGGATTTGGACTGGGATGCTGAAAGTGGGCGTGGTCGCAGAGGCTGTGGGGAGGCGGAGTAACTGCGAGGGGACGAAGTAGCAACAGTGGAGGAGGTGGAGGCTTTTGGGCGGGTAAGGCTTCGCGCTGCTGTCCGAACAACTGGCGAAGGGGTGGAGGTGGAGGTTGGGGTTCGGGGAGGTAGTGTTTTGGAGGGGCGGAGCTGAGGTCTGGGCTGTTGCTGATGGATGCTGGCATGGGCACTGGCTGACTTGGGCATACCGGAGCTGACGGAACTGGAATGGAGAGAAAGAAAATGAAGGAAAGAACTGTAATTAATAAAATTATAGTTACTTGAGTAGTTCTGATTTGTTCATAAAATTACCATAATTATAGTTACTTGAGTAGTTACTGTACTACTGAATTTTAATGGTTACCTAACTGCGTCCCCCCCACCGCCTTTTAACCAAGTAGAGCTTTTACAACCCTTTCCGCTTCTTGCTTGGCTAAAGCCTCCCTCTCTCTCAAACTCACCTTGGTTGGACAAAGGAGACAGATCTCTGGTTCCAAGGCAGCTGCCCGCCCCCTGAAGGGACACAAGGCTTTGGGGCAGGAGCAACAGGTCGTGGGATCCTGCTCCTTGCTCGTGTATCTCGACCTCTGGGTCGGCCGGAGTCGTCCGACTGATGGGTGTCGTCCTCAGATCCAGTGGTAGACAGGGTTGGGGACGGAGAGGAGGTGGACTGGGCCCGGAGGCGGGACTGCCTCCTCTCCAGAACCAGTCGGGCCAGACGGGGGCGTCGACCCCTACGCTGTTGCAACTGCTCCTGGCTGGTTTGAGATGACCGGTCTGACCCAGTTTCCTCTTCAGACATAAGCACTGGAATGCGACTCCGCCTCTGCGTAACTGCAGACGTTGGTCTTTTGGTGACGGGTGCCACTTCCTCCTTTAATGCCATCTCTCTTTCCACTCCTTCATGATCTGGCTCTGCCTCTTCTTCAGCCAACTCTCGGGTGCTTTCACCAACTCCGGGTTCAAGTTCCGCCTGAGTTTCTTTACTTCCAACCAAGGAAAGTTTGACTTCCTTTGCAGGGCTATACCGTTCTTGTGATTCCTGGACGTCAACTATCTTCCTTTGCTTGTCCTCACTGGTTTGTACATCCTCATCAAGATGTTCTCTCTCCTCTGCCTGATCCACAAGTTCTCCTTCACCTCTGTCCATCCCTTCCTTTCTCTTGTCTTTCTCACCCACCTCCTCCTCTTTCTCTCCTCCATACTCAGTTCCACTCTTGCCTTTCCTTTCTGGGACTTTCCTCTCCTCCCGGGCTGTCTCTCTCTCCCCCTCTTGATCTCTCAGTTCTGCCTCTTCGGCCAATGGTTCCTCGTCCATCCCGGGAAGCTGGTGCAGCCTGGTCGTCATGATGTTCAGATGCGTAGTCTCAGCGATGTGGACAAAGGTGCGCTCCACCTTCATAAAGGGAGGGGACGACGTGCCACAGATGCTCACAGCACCGCTAGACGTGATGATGATGGGCCTGGGCTCGGACTTAAGAACAGATGACAGTGTGCCAGGCTCTGATTCGTCAGCCACTGGCCGCTCGCCCTGAGGTGTCAGGGCTGCTAATGTCCCCTGACCATCACAGGGGGACACCAGGCCATTACCAGGTGAGCCAGCCCCGTTGGCAGCAGAGACGAGCACCAGGGTGCGGGAGCCCTCCTCCTGGTCTGGATCGCGGTGAGGTGGGGCCAAGAGGGTGGAGGCAGCCCCCTCGGGACTTCCCTCACTGCTTCGGGGGCTGCTGTCACTACCCACTCCACCTTCAGCTCCTCCCGTCTCTCTTTTGGTTTCGAACAACATCACGCCAGAGAGGAAATCCACTCGTTTCAGCCTTGTCGGAGCGACTGCAGGAGTGGGTTCTGCTTCCACTTCTGCTACCGCAGACTCCTGGGCAAAAATTACAGGGAAATTAAGGTTAAAACAGCAGTTCTTTTTATGCTCATGGTATGGCAAGATATAAGATATACTTTACTATCTTCAGACTTTTAAAAATATGTAAGATGCAAATCATCAGGGAAAGGGGTCGATCTTGACCTCCCAGCTCCAACCAATTTTGATTTACCCAAGTTAATAGTATAAACTATAAACGGGAGACAAATGGCAGGTATTGATATCGGATCAAAAACCAAAAACCAGAATCACATTCATTTATAAATTCATTTGTTTTTTTTCTTCAATAGATTTCAACTCACAATGTGTTTACCAAATTTATCAGGTCAGACAGAATCATTCATGCATCTAAAACTAAATTAAAACCCCTAACAGACAAAAAAGGATAGACACAATTTCTTTTAACTTTTTAGCTCATCTTTTAATCATGTTTTGGTTGTACATAAGCTTTGCAGGATTGTCTTTAAAGTATGACATACATATTTTTTAAAAAAGGCACCACAATCTATTTTACAGTGTCATATTTTCTGTCCCTTAAAAAAGTAAGTGAATAAACAAAATTAAGCCTGTTCGTGATTTTAAGTGCAGTTCGGAGGTCAGCTCGTATTTACAGCAAGTTGTGAGCCACGGAACCAGATGAGATGTTGACGTGTGAACATCTAGCAGCATGTCCGTTTTGCTTTTTTTAAATATATCTATATACAAAAGCTTAAAATACATGCTTAGTTTAAGCCTATTTTTAATATATTATATTACAATTGCACTATACAGTTTTTATTGCGTTACAAAAAACATACTAGGTTATACTTGAAAAGGCTCGATTTGCTTGTTAAAAACCTGTTTTAATTGACGAGGAAATGTCTTTTTTCCCCTATACATTTGACAAAGTTTAATGAAATATTTAATGTTACATGAAACATTTTCTTTAATTCTAATACAGTTTTAAACTTTTGACTAAGAAAATCTTTACGCACCCAACATTTGGATACGAAATACCAATCGTTATATCTTTAGATGGATTCCCTTCACTTTTCGTTAAGCGATAGTAGCACCTGGAAAGCTTAATTACTTAATTGTTAACTGAGTTAAACATTTATTAATTGTTTTTTAGGGTCAAATTAATTGTTCTTATGAGTCCAACGCCAGTTTTAGAAAGTCGTAGCACTGTTCTGGATCTTTCTCTTTCCAGCTTCACATGCTTCTGATGTTAATACATACTGTATGTATATATATATATATATACACAGTGTTTTCATTTGGTCATGTAATATACTGCCATGTTGCACTGTCCTAGTGGTGCTGTTAGTTTCTACAACGCATGTAACGCTACATCGATTTGTTGACTAGATGTTAAACTGACAAAAAAAACTTCACATTCAAGTGCTAAGACATATTCAAGAACTGGGATTGGCCAGAATTCTGGAACTGAGATTCATTCCCATGCAGAGCTGCCTCCATTGATAACAATGTCTTTGTTTAAGTGAGACAAGAAATTTGGAATAATGTTAAATGAGACAATAATATGTAACATTGTAATGGAAATTTACAGTGTAACTAATTCACCTAGCTGCGCTCCTTCTAAAAATGTATTTACAGACTTCAAGAAGCAAGGACAGAGAACGTTTGCAAATTAGCATTGATTCAAACATAATGCTCTAATGTCCCCTGTAGAAAATGGGTCTGACTTTTGTGCAGTCATGTCAAGATTTTCATTCACCGCACTTAAAATTTTCACAAGTTAGGTGATCTCAAGTCAAGGCCCTTATTTTCTATGTTTTTAACATTAGGCCTCATTCACCAACAGTTCTTAAAATGGAAATTGTTATTAAAACCCTCTTAAGCAGTTTTCCGACGTTCCCCAGTGTTTTCTTATTCAAGATTTGTTCTTAAGTACGAACAGAGTCTACAAACGTTGACAAACACACTTATGCACGTTTTATTGCGTGCCTCTTTTATTTAAAAGAGTATTTAAAACTATTTAAAAGTCTTTACTTTCTTAAGAACAATTTTAAGAAAAAACGTATGTTGGCAAATGAGGTCCGTTTCTCAAACAAACATTTTGATTAATTCGACCTCATGTATGTTTAGCAAAACGTATCCAAGGTCAGTGACATCCAGAAGAACCAATGAACCAATTTTCACCACAGTTTTACCTAATAATTCAAGTTTGTATTCTCTGGAGAAGAATGCCTAGCTAAGGGCTCAGGGATGCTCATAGAACTGTGCATAATGTGACTCATTATAAGGGATTTGCGTCTTTCTGCAATCACACTTTCAGTCTTTATTTAAACAATTTGGCTAAAATGCTTAGTTGTCAGCTGCTTTAAGACTAATGGTTGTGGAAAAGTAACAGGCTCATAGGAAACAAATTAAGATTATATGTTAATTACGCAAACATTAGCGTCTAAGCCCGATTAATTTAAACCAAAATAAATTTATAAATTTAAAACTAAATGTAATTAAATGTTGACTGGACACCAAACAGTTTTGCTAACAGAGTACATAGACAATACAATTTTTTAGTAAATTATAAGCTATATGAACAATGTGTATGCAAAGGTTTAGGAAGACGTTTTTTGCTAAGGTACAGACAACATGTTGGATTCGACGCACATTCAAGACCTCTTTTGTCAAAAATTAACGTTTGTGATATTTGCAGCGATGTAAACAGCGGTTTGGCGTAAACTGTGTTTAAACACACCAAAAGCAGCACAAAGTTGAATATTAATGAAGTCGACTATTAAGCGGATGTTGAGGTTTCTGTGGCATGAAAAGTCTTACACCCCCTTTACACCTGTTCCTATACGGACATTCAGCAATAAAGCCAAAAAATATATATTATTATTATTTAAGGTTCATTATTTAAACTGAATTAACTATAAATAATTATAACTACTTTTTTGTATTTAACTGTAGTTTGTCGTTCGGCAGCATCATGTCCCGACCGGTCTATAAAAATGTGTAGATTTGACTAAAAAAGTAAAATATCAATTACTAACCTCAATATTTTTAGTCATATTTGTGGAATAAATTGATAAAAATTAGACTCAAATTGGTTGTTAAACACTGTAACTTTTGGAGTCCACAAGGGAACAAACATAAAATCTATAGATCTGTTATCTATAGTTCTAACTCCATCTACTGTTACTTCCACATATGATTATAAATGCAAATAAGCCAGATTTTGGTGTTGATCTTAAAGCATTAAAACGTTTTGGAAATTCTCCATAAAATGTCAGGTGTAAAAGGGGCCTAAAATCCCGTTTTCCCAAAAGCAACACAGTGCGAGATTAATTACTAAGAAGTTCGCTACTGGTGAGATTTCTGTTCTGTGACACTTCAAAGCAACAACATTATCAGTAATAATTCACATCGTAATAAATCCAGGCTGGTGTCACACTTCCATTGTTATTTAAAAGAAGCTTGAACCTAAATAAATAATTTGGATCAATTATGTAATTGGACAAAAAATATATCAGGACTACTTTTATATATTGTGATTATTGTTTTTCCTGTAACATCTACTCGCGGTAAACTGTCTTTATGAACATTTTACTTTGAAGTAAGTTTAAATATTTACATATTTTATTAATTAACATTTATTTTTCCATTTAATGTTTTATTTTTATCATCTGTTTGACATCTCGTTTGTAAAACTGTTATATGACACATTTGAGGGTGCTATACAAGTACTATTATTGTTGTTATTATTATATATTTTTTTATCATCATTTAGTAGCTGCTTGCAACCATTAGCTAGAGTGACATTAAAACCAAGAAGTTTCTTCTGTGTTAAATGTTAAAAAAGCATTGTTGAAAGAAAGAGCAGCTAAATCCAGCATTTAGTGATCGTGTTACTACAGAAGAGGCAACAGAATTTAGAAGACACACATCCAAAAATAAATAAATAAACGTTCTAGAACTCTCCTTCATTCGACACTCTCGAACACTGAATTTGGTTCATCGTAAGTCAAAGTGTGGTCAGTGAAAATGACAAGAAAGTGACAATCGAAAACAAGAAAGCAGCACACTGAGTTTTACAGTCGTTCGCTGATTAAAAATTTAAATACTATTTTCAAGATTTATATCGTTAACGCGTGACGAAATCAAACAGCAAAGCAACAAAATACAATCATTTGCTTAATGAGAAAAATGTCGTCAAGTACATGAATGTGCATATTCTTATGTTCATAAATACAAAAATCATGTGCAAGGAATAAGTGAAGTCTTATTCTTCGAGGAACAAAACTATTGCCTACACAACTATTGCCCTTTTCATTCATTATTCTACATGTAGCTTCTTGTAGTTATTCTAAGTAGTTCACAGGTTCCACAAATCCAAGTGCAGAAGTTTCTTGCTCAAAATTTTTAGAAATTTACAACATCGCAATGCGGCCAAGAATCGATCAGTTCTCAAACACTAAAGTTGCTAAATTTTAAACACAAGCTGTCAATTAGCTTTTATTTACTGTTAGTCACATTAAGATTAGGGGTGTATCAATACATTAATTTACTCTGATACATCGATTCAATGATCAGTCCAAATCGCAAATGAAAATGTCGATCAAACGTCCGTCAATTGATAGTGAACAGGAGGTGTATTTTTATAAGACAATTTTGTTTTTCATTGAAACAATTTGGTTGAGTTCAGGAATTTAAAATGTCAAATGATATTTTACTTGCTTTTTAGTATGGGATATGACTAGAAGTGAAAGTGTTAAAATTAACATATTATATTGTCTCATATCGATCTCTGGCTACTGAATCAAATCGAGTCAAACTGAATCAAAATCACGCCACAGCAGATTGTATTTGCAGACGTCATCTATTTAATCGCTGTAGTACTGTACTGTTATGAAGTTTGTGATTTACACCCCAAACGTCTGTGTTAATGCCAATGTGACATAAAATGCCAATAAAAGCTATTAAGTCCTATCCAACTTGAATATACCATTTGCGCTTTTGGCCAAAGTGCCTCTCCGAGTGCAGAATTGTACTTTCCGAAGCCAGGCTTTCACCCCGTTTAGTGTCAAGCAGCAATGTTAAAAAGGTTTAACCCCTCACAAGTAACCACCTGGAAAATCTCATTTCTGCTAGTGAGACACAAATAGTTCATGTTAGCAGCAATGCTAATGTGTCCCTGCTTGGTTCACATCCAAAGAAAAGCTAAGTGATACCAAAAACCACACGACTGAACGCATACATTATAGGGGAGAAGATATGCACTCATTCAGCATAGCTAACATGTCAAAAAATGCTTAAAGGGGAGTTAAATCCTCACAAAATATCTTAATGCAGTAAAAAAAAAAAAACCCTATCAAATATAGGAAGTTTTTCACAGCAAAATGGCAAATTTTACAATCAAAGTTTAAAGCCAGTCGTATGAATCGCAATGTAGCTTTGTACATTGGTACAATGCTACATAAGCAAATTAAAAAAGCGCCAATTGTTTTATTTTATAGAATTTTGCTCAAAATATAAGTTAGATATATTGCGCTTGCATCTGTGATGACGACTTAAAAGAATATTTTAAATTATATCATTTTGATACATTAATAATATAATTTATAAATATAATTCTTCAGGAAGACATTTATTTTGTAATGACGCTCTTGTAGCTAGCAATATGACTGCACAGATGAGTACAAAGTAAGCAATATCCTCCCGAGGTTTCAACACCAAACACTGCTACATGAGGTATTGAGAATAAACAACCACACTATGCCCTTGAGCATTCATCCTCGTCTTTCATCCACCCATCACAGCACTTGTTTACTGTAGGTCTACAAGGGACAGAGAGGATGACTTATTTACAATTTGTTAAGTCCCCATTTAGCCTTATTTATGTGTCCCCATAAAGGTAGGTGTAGCAACATTGTGCCGATGTCCAGTAATTACATAAACACACAAAAGTGTGTGATTTCTGTGTTTGTATTTGTGTTAATAGAGGGCATCAGGACATGGAGAATGATTTGGTCACATTTTGTTGAGTCCCCATTTGTTACGGGTCCCCATAAAGTAGCTATCGAAACTAAGGCTGGGTTCAAAAAATCGATTCACCGATCAATATCGATTCTCGTTCGAAAAATACGATATTGATTCAAAAATTCGCCGATCCATCTTTTCCTGCGGCTATGCACTACTTCTCGCGACCGCGCAAGGAGAGCTATGAAAACGTGAGACCGGCGAAACCCAAACCAAATAGAGCCATGGCTGAAGCTGCTCCGCTCAAATCACCGTCTGGCCTAAAGGCCGATGTTTGGCAACACTTCGGTTTTAAAACAAGTTATTTTATAACCAAGCAAAACTAGTATAGACGCAAAGAAATCTCTAAATAAATCCATATCGAATCGAATCGAATCGAGAATTGAATCGGATCATGACCTTGTGAATCGGAATCGAATCGATTCAGGAAATCAGCAACGATACCCAGCCCTAGTCGAAACTGATGTCCTCTATATATGCACATGAAAGTGTGTGATTTGTGTTTGTACTGGTGTTAACAGAGAGCATCAGGACAGAAAGAATGGTTTGTTCACATTTAGTCGAGTCCCCACTTGTTACACGTCTCATTTGTTACAAGTCCCCATAAGGTATTTGTTATGGGTCTCCATTAGATTCATGTAGAAAGTTTGCCCCAATTTTCTCTAATAACATATACGCTTAAAAGTATGTGTATTTCTATGTTTAAATTGGTCGTGATAAAGGACATAAAGACAGACAAAATGTTTTGTTCACATTTTGTCTCTCTTCGTTAGTTACGGCTCTCATTTGTTACAGGTCCCCATAAGGTAGGTACACAAACTTTGTCCACGTCCTCTAATTACATGCTCACACAAAAGTGTGTGTGTTTCTGTATTAGTATTGGTGTTAACGGAGGATATCAGGACAGAGAGAATGGTTTGTTCATATTTTGTTGAGTCCCCATTTTTACCTGTCCCCGCAAAGTAGATGTGCAAACATTTGTCTTGATGTTCTCTCGCTCTCTATATATACACTGCCCTCCAAAAGTTTGGAAACGCCCGGCAAAGTGGGGTTTTGGACGATATCAGCATAAATCCTCATCATTTTTTGGTGCAAATACATTGAAGTAACTTGACATTATCTTTGGATACCAGCAATAATAATTTTTATTTTGATTACATAATAATGGCAATATATACATGTCAAAATCAGACATGCCCCTTTGCCAGCTGTGATGTCTGGTTACTGGTTTAAACTTGGCCCAGGTTTTTAAAAGATTTTTGGGTCAGCACACCTTAATAGCTTCAACAATTGATTGGTTCATTGACAGCTCGGACGCCCAGATTATGCAGAGCTGTAATGGCTGCTAATAGTGAATGAATGAATTTGATGAATCCAAAATTGAAGTATTTTCTATCTATAAACTGTTTAATAAACTGTTTATGTAATAAAATATGTTTTGGTAGTTTGTGTTGTCCCTTATCATTGTAACATTATCACAAATTAAATGGGATTCATGGCAATACTGTCCAAAACCCCACTTTGCCAGGGGTGTTTCCAAACTTTTGGAGGGGAGTGTATATATATATGCACACAGCTGGTGGCGAAACGGTAGGGTGTTCACCCCGTGATCAGAAGGTTGCAGTTTTGAATCCATGGGCCAGTACCACTGAGGTACTCATGAGCAAGGTACCGTCCCCAAGCACTGCTCCCCAGATGCTTGTCAGCTGCCCACTGCTCCTTCATGGATGGGTTAAATGCAGAGGTCACATTTGGTTGTGGTGCACTGTGTGCTGTGCTGTGGTGTGTTCACAATGACAAATCACTCACTTTCACTTCCTAACATGAAAGTGTGTGTATTTCTGTGTGTGTACTGGTGTTAATAGTTGATGTCAGGACAGAGAGAATGGTTTGTACACATTTTGTGGAGTCCCCACTTGTTGCAGGTCTCATTTGTTACAGGTCCCTACAAGGTAGTCGTACAAACGTTGTCCTCTGTTTACGTCCACACACGAAAGTGTGTGTCTTTCTGTGTTTGTACTGGTGTTAATAAAGGACATCAGGGCGGAGAGAACATTTCGTTCACATTTTGCCTCTCCTCATTTGTTACTGCTCCTCTTAAGGTAGTTGTAGGCGTCCAAAGTCGTCGTGACAAACTTTGCGTCCTAAAACCACATGCATCTTTTTAGTGGTCTGTTTAGAAACAGAGATGTTCAACCAAAAATTGAAAGTTAATCGAAGTCATCATAAAGACAAAAGCTCTCTATGGACCTCATTTGTAAAAATCTATACCCTCTTTTAACACCAACACAAACACACATATGTGCATGTAAATCGGAACAGACCATATTCTTCTCATCCAATCTTACTTTCACTCTCCCTCCACATAATGTGCCAAAACCACAGGGATATTCTCAAACATTCCAAAACTTCACTCCAAGTTGGAATCTGACCGATAAAGGACTTCAATACTGATAGCGGTTTTGATATTTGCAGTTTTGGGGAAATATGATATCAGCTGATTTTATATGAGTCCTCACTGCGATAGTAGTTTCAAAATAAACACTTGTTTTGTTGCGAATAGAATTACAGTGGAGTTGCAGTGTGCCCTCTGGTGGACAAAATACAACTGGACAAGTGATGAATTTTCCATCCTCCATCTGTTCCTTTTCTAATCTTCATTTAGTGAAATTACACATTTCCCCCAGGCAGTTGATTAATCCATCTACAGCCTTGCTGTATTCGTTTTAAATAATCATTTACGGGCAGCTATGAACCGAGACACCGATATAACAGCACTCGGACTTTATCGTTTCGCGATATTCTCTGACCCAGAATATGCAGGTTGGTGAACTGAAAAAAAAAACTTAATCCAAACACTGCCGCACCTTGCACACAACGTCCTTGTTTTTGTGACCGAAGCTTCACTCGCTTGACATTTGTAACCCATTTCAACCAATAGGTCGACGGCCAAAAACTTCTGCCACACTCGCACAGTGAATTCAACGCTGTAATGAGGACGGCGATGGCGAATTGGTGATTTTTCATGTGATGAAGAATTGGTGAACATCAAGAAGTGACGGGTTAAAACCTTCTGGTGTAAAAAAAAAAAAAAAAGTTAAATTTTTCGCACCTACAAAGCAAATTTGTACAGCGCCTCGTTATTTCTTGCTCCTCTCGAATAACAAAAGTGGTCACACAATCCGACCAGTCCTGTCCACGGTGTAAGAGGACTCATACTCGCTTTTCACATACACACACACACACACACTCTGGTAACGCACATCCACAGGCCGGGTTTATTGCACGAGTTGAAATAAAAAGCTTTGCCCTGTTTTCTGTTTTCGTGTAAACTGTCTCTGGGTCTAGCTATTTTTTTTTATAGCCGTGTGTGAAAGTGTGTGTGTCCAGATAGTGGTGTGTGTATGCCAAAAAAAAAACAAATTAGAAAAATCACGTCTTGTTCATGAGTTTAGCCAGCATTTGCTGAAAGCTGAGCCGGGAGAGGTTGATGACGGAATGGCGTGCCCGGGCGTTGCCCGGCAACGCTGGGGTGTGGCGGCGGTGGGCGTGGCGGTGGGCGGGGCTGCTCTCGGCCGAGCGGCTGCGCTGAATGGCCGGCCCCCCGAGGGCGGGGTCGTGGGGGAAAGGTTCCGTCTCCAGGGTAGCGGAGGAGAACACATACGACGCCAGTCTTCTCAAATGGGCGGGCCTCGGGAAAGAGTGTGGTGGGTGTGGCCTGTCCTCCTCCAACTGAAAGAGACCAATAAGAGCGGAGGGATCAGGCGTTGGGGGGGGAAAAAAGACTATCGCGCCAAAATTAGAAGAATTTGTGCGTTTTCGTGGGTTTGTGTGGGTTTCCAGACCAGCAACACACGCAAAATGGAAAAGTGTTTTATGTTACATGCTAATGAGTCCAGCCTTAAAACGTAATGAGAATAAAACTATTTTGTAATGTAAAATTAAAGCTATGTATCGCATTTCAATAAATGGGAATAATAATTGATGTCTCGGAGGATCAGACGTACGTACGGGTGCTTACGAAATGTGCTAACAAACCTGGCCTGTGAAAAGTGGAGTCGTGTGAGACCGGGGACACATGCAGTCACAACTGTGATGCAACAACACACACAAACACACACTCAAACTGAGACAACAGCGCTCGCGTTCACACACAAAAAATGCTTAAAAGCCATACGCCTACGTATTGCTAGAAATGCATCAAACTTCTCAAAACGTACTTCAAATATATGCTCACAGGTAAGTTTGAACGTTTTGAAGATTGTGTTTCAAAAAACTTACACTGAAACATGTAATTAAAGTTTTTTTAAGGTAACATTTAGACTAAAGTGTTGCCTTAACTGGCTATGCTAATGATAAACGATAAATAATAGTTATTTAACTAAAGTTTGTGTTGAGAAGATCAGAGTTTTGTAACTTAAATGCACAAGCACAAACTTCAACAAACCACCCTGTAATCAAACACAAATATGGGCACAACTGAGCTAAATTATAATACGTTTCAAGTAGAAAGCACTTTACTCCACACGTGTTTTGACCGGCCCAAAAAATTCTATGCACAAAATACACTGGCAAGAACAATGAGCATATCAAACTGAAACAGAATGACCTGTATTTCCATTTCACACTTACACCAGTGCCTTGTTGATCAAATTTGTTAGAAGACATAACGGGAAGCCATCTATGAAAGCCATCATAGATGTCAGCGTACACACACATGGACAGTTGAGGAGAAACATTCATGCCGACAATAAACCAAAAAGTCGGGCCTGCAGATTGTACATAGAAAGGGTAATGAGGGAGACGATCCATGAAGCTCTTAAAAACTTTTGTCCAAAAAAGCTTTTAAGGAAACGATTTAAAAAGCACAATAATAATAAAGGGGGTGTAACCATACATCGCGCTAGATCGATACATCAATTCAATGATCAACAACGCCATAGCATCAATGTATTGATCAGACGTCATACGTATTGTAACATCCCTTTATAGTGTACAGGAAGCAGACATCGAACGGCTGTCAGTTTAATCGATTTAACGCTAAGAATAGTAAGAAAAGGGAAATGGAGTACGTAACAATTCGTGCTACTACACACACCCAAACATACACACTCGAAGGCGTCCTCTTACCTGTCTGTGAGGCCCGAACAGGTCCGACTCCCTCCGGTGGCCCGAGCTTGGGCCGGCTACTTCTTCCCCGCCCCACCCCATCATCCCGCGCTGCGTCCTGGGCCGGACCACTGCCTCTGCCCCTCCTCCTCCTCCACCGCCGCCCCCTCGCCTCCTTCTATCCTCCTGTTCCTCGAGCGGCCTTAACTCCTCTGGCTCCTCGTCGGTGGTTCCAGATGTGGTGGGCTCCACGCCAGGCCGGAAGTCCCTCAGCTCCGTCTCCTTGTCGATGATCACCCACTCCCTGCTGTCGAAGTCCTCCTCCTCAGCCAGGGGTACCGAGCGGATGAAGGCATTGCTGTGGGCCTCTTGGTCCCCGTCGCCCGACAGGTCTTGGCGACCGCCCGCCTGCCGCTCCGCCTGACCGGCATCGAGGGAGAGCATCTGGGCCGGCTGCGAGGAGTAAACGTGGCGGGACGGTGAGCCCAGCAAGTCCAGGCGGGAGCTATGCGAGGGGAAGAAAAAGCAACGAAATCTGACGTTATCTTTGGTTTTAGCCTCTTTTAGGGCTCTTATCCTGTCTCTGCTACCACCTCCCCTCACATCCTTAAGCGAGCATCCTACCACTAAACCATCACCACCCATTAGGCCGTCACTAAAAAGTCAAAGAAAGTTCTCCCCACCGTCTGTCGCAGGCATCGCCCCTTCCTTCCGCGCCAGACAGGCGTTCCGATTCTGGGCTGTTGACCCGGCGGTACCTGAGGGGCCGTCCTTGGGCACCGGGGACTTCTGGGTCTCCGCCCCTCGGGGAAACAGGCCGCGCACCTCCAGCTTGCTCCTCCTCTTCTGCTGTAACCTGGTTCTGGGAGAGAATGTGACGATGCACTGGCTTGTTTCGGTGCTATTCTACAAATTTCCGCCTTAGTTAATCCCAAAAACTTTGGGACTCTGTTTTTACACTTGGTGCCTTTAAAATGAACTCAGACAGATTAAATGGAGTTTTGGGGTATCGGTGAGTACCCAGAAATAAATATTAGTGTCAAAAAAATGGTATCTGAAAGTTTTAAAGACAAGTATCATTTTTCTAAACCTACTTTTACACACCTTACTGATACTGATCCTGAGTTTGTTGCGGTTGAAGTCGGTGTCGTCCCAAGCCTCCCCACCGGGTGGAGCCAACGCGGCCTCGCCGGGCCTGATGGGTAACGGGACGGGCGGGGCGTTCTCCTGGTCGCTGAGGTGCTCGTCCTGAAGGACGTCGTCCGTGTTCTCCCGCGGCAACTCGCCAGGAACCGGGGTGACGTTCACCACCCTGAACGGAAAAGTAGATCAGAACCGTGGTGTCGGGCATTCGGGTTTGGGTCAAGCAGAACCATTCAAGCTGGGGACGAATTACAATCACATCGGAGATCAGAGAAGTCTGAACCGAATGGAAATAGACGTTGGAATATTTTGACGCTGCAAGCTGAGACTGGCAATAAAAATCTTTCCTCTAGACAAGCAGACACAAGAGACAACCACATCTGAATCTAAATTGGGTTATTGAGGCAGGAAAACTCTCAGTTTTGGCTCAGGACCAAGTCGGAACGCAGTTGAGCAAGGACAAGAGGAGACTGAGGAGATCAGTCAAACTGGCAGACGTTATTGAAAGGAGTTTGCTGTCTTCAAAGGAGTGAAAAACTTTCATAGGCGTAAAAATGTCAAAAAAATTCAGCTCACCTGTTTTATCCCCTAACCGTAATCCAACTGCACAATAACGATCTACTATAGATAAAGTTTTGGAAATGTGTGTATTGATATCCGGCCATATCAGAATTTATTATTTATTATGCCGTTACATATGGACACATTAAAAATACTCTTCGAAACAGACACTGTAAAACGCGTCCACTTGAAATGAAATTTGTTTTCTTTTGTTTTGTTTTTTAGAATTTTTAAGTAAATAAAAATAATTAAAAAAAAATTTTTAAATAAAAAGAAAAAATATTATTATTAAAATAATAATAATTTTTTTTACAAAATTAAAAAGAAGAAATGATTTGTTTTTGTAAAATAATTATTAAACTTTTTTTCCACTAGAACAGCAACCAAAATCATGTTCCCATCACCTTAAACTAGAACTGTTTTCTTGCTTTAAAGTGATGTCAGAAGTAGCTAACTAGCCAGTAGCTAACTTCTAGTATTAGCTAGCAGCAGGTAGAAACTAGAATTAGCTGGCTTCTTGTGGCAAAAATGGAAGAATCTGCTGCAGTGAAGTGGCTTGGCTGTGGTAGTTAGCTACTTTTTTCTCTGTAAACATGGCGTAATAACTGCTAAATTCAGTAGCTTGGCTGTAGCTTAGTTACTTAAGTAATTTGAAAAAGCTCCGTTTAAAAGTAGCACTCTCAGTATTAGGCGGATGGGCTTTGTAGTCAATTCATTAAGTGTCAGCTGTACACTCTTTATATATAGTGACCCATCCGCCAGAATTAAGATTAATGGACATTTGTCCGGCACATTTAAACTGTGCAGAGGTACTCGCCAAGCTTGTTGCCTTAGTCCCACACTCTTCGCAATTTTCATTGAGCCCTTGGCCCCAGCCATCAGACAAAATTCATAGCAGACAGACATCAGACAGCTTCAACACCACAAGCCATCAGGACTCTGGATGCACATTAATATCAAGTTCTGTAAAATACCTCCAAACTGCCTCACACCTGCACTTCCCACCTTACCTAGTCTACTGTTTACATCAGGCACACTCACAATCACTAGTGTTAATACAATAACTGTAAATTCTCCTTTCTTCCAATGATGCCTTCAATTCTACATCTAATCTGTGCAGTATAATAATCTTGCATAATAACAGTCATTAGGTTGCATCCCCACCTTCAAATAGTACTGGGTTTATTGTTCTGTCTATTTATTGTGAGCCGTTTTGTATTGTGATGCTCTTGCACTTCATCTGTTATAAGCTGCTTAGATGCTGAAAATTAACACTTAATGTGCCTTAAAAGTATACTAAAGCAATACTTGTTTACATTCCGTCTTTTCATAGCGTCACTTTCTTACTGTATATATTGCGTTAGGTTCTGTATTTATTGTGTTTGCACCTTTGTCCTGTTGAATGTAATGTTCGGTGTTACTATATGTTGCACCGGGGCCATGAAACTGTCTCATCACACTTTGTACATGTATAAAACAATAATGACAATAAAGAAATGCCTTGAACCTTGAACCTTGAAATGAAAGAGCTGGTATGAATTAACATAGCAGAGAATTAGGCCCAGACTGACTATATGGTCAGATGTGGTTTATCTTTGAACATTACAAAAACACAAATCCTCCCTATTAATTACATTCCAAGCAAAACAATTAGGCAAAAATATAAACTAAAGTGGGAAACTAGATCACCTAGGAGTTTTCATCACTCAAGATGAACGAACTATACGATATAAATGACAAAAGAATAAATAACATGATCCAAAATGATATAACTCGATGGTCAACTTTAACACTGGACTTCAGCTCTAGACTGGACATATTGAAGATAAATCTGCTGCCAAGGTTGTTGTATCTTTTTTTATCGCTGCCAGTCAGGATCCCAGACTCTCACGTTTATAGCTTGGGATAGGCTGACATCCAGATTTATATGGGCAGGAGCTCGCCCAAGGATTAAATTTAAGACACTCCTAATCGAAAAAGAATATGGTGGACTGGGACTCCCCAATCTTAGAGAATATTACTATGCCCACATAGAGATACATTGCGTGTGGTGCTCTTCAGAGTACCAGGCTGGAAGTGGAAAAATGTGACCCTCCACGGCAAAACCAGTCGCTTGTCGTAAATTTTCAAAATTGAGTTATTATGGCCTAAATCAAGCTTCAAAACGATACCTATATGGAATGAATGGGACGACATATGACTGAGATATCAACATTCAAAGGAGTCAGGTTTCTCCTGTCACGCCAAGTGAGAAACGGAGAAATCTGCGTCAGGGGATTGACTATCGTAGTAGCACTTTCTGAGCAGCTTGATGCTTGATTAAAGCTCGTTTGCATTCACGGTAGCCTCGCTGCATTCACAGCCACCGGATAGCCTACCTGCGTTAGGTTAACTGAACTCGAAGGAGCGAATGGATTCGGAGAAATATCTTGCGCTAGTCAACCAGTGAATTTAAGCGTAAATATTGGAGTAAAGCGGTCAAAACAGAAACTTTTAACATTCTGCTGGAATCCGAATTCCTCACCTCTCAAAGAAAGTCACGTTTTTAGGATGGAAAGGGTAAGTTTTTCAGCCAAATTTATTTAACAGTACGAGTATAGACCTTCCACTGTTCAAAACACTAAAAACTAAAAATCAAAATTTTTTACTCACGCTCCACGCTCTCGTTTTTCTCGAAAACCTCGTTGCAACAGCGACTGGTTTTGCCGATGAAGATGAAAGGTTAGATGCTGCCCTAAGTGTAACCTCTATAAGACTGAAGCTTATCCTATGAAGTCTGATTAAATTGCACACACATTAACCTAAGCTGCTCTCAGTTTGCAGCGTGGTGGATCAACATGATGGAAGAACCAATCCCTGGATCAGAGAAAAGAAAATCCTGTTACAGGCCATATTTTTTCCTCCACAGGGCGACCAACCCTAACCCTGACCAGTAAAACTTGTGAGAAAAAGAGCATGAAATTAGCAAAAATCCCCACTCCACACTAACAGATGGGGTGACATTTGAACAGGTTGAATCAATCACCTCAGTCATTACATTAATAATTCAGCAAAAACAACGTAACTCAGAACTGAATTTAACTTTACAGTCTTTTGCATTTTAACACCGCGTTAAGATAAATTGCAGGGGAGTTGAAAATAAGAACTTCAGGTGCCCAGTCAGTTATCTGAGGCTGCTTGTGGGGCATGATTCTCCCCCTCGGAAATATCGATTTTAGGAGTATAGAAAAAAAGTATAGATTATTTTGCACAGCCCTAGTTTGAGCGTGTGGGTGCGTGTGCTTACCCGACTATAGCTGCGGTGTGGCGTGTGTTTTGTTGAGGCGGTGTGGCAGTGGTGTTGGTGGATAGTGTATCGCTGATGGCCTTTTCCCAGTCGAATGGCTCGTTCTCCGTTATCTCTCTCTCAGCCATGCTGTTCTCAAATACAGACATCAGCAACTACAAGGCGTAAATCAAAAAAGAACAAATTTTCATGATTAGAAATGGTTTCGATCTTGGCTTCATCATCAAAGCAGGGCTTGGGGATGGTACCTCAGTGGTACCTCTACCGGTCTGGGACTCGAACCGATGACCTTCCAATCACGGACTGACTAAGCTAACCGTTACACTACCAACTGCTTGCCCCAAATTGGCTGCAAACAGAATATTTGTAGATTTTTTGGTTTTTCTTCCTGGAAATGTTCTGAATTGACAGTACAACTCACCTGTGTCGGTTTTGGTGTAGTAATCGAGGCCCAGCACGTGGTGGGGAAGATGCAGAATCGGAGGGCATGTGTTTCCTTGGCATCTTATGCTCGTAAGCAGCTCCTTAATCTGCCCGGCTTGTTCCTGTTCCGCATACAGGCAAATTACAATCACACTCATAAGCACACCAGTTTACGTCGTGACGAATGTCAACGGCTTTTCACCTCACCTTGTCCTTGATCTTCACCAGGGCAACTGTCCGACAGTAAATTCCTGTATATGAAACAGGGACCATAAATCGTCATGGCGACCCATCTCTGAAAAACGCAACCATTTACGGCAAACTGTTTTGCCGTTTGTGAATCATGAAAGTATCAGAGTGTTCGATTTTTTACGCTGCTGCAGTCGGCTACACACTTGACGTTTGTGGTGGTGATCATCTTTTTATTACTGTAGTATAATGAGAATTGAGTGATAACAGGCTAGCAATTTTAAAGAGAAAATCTTTGCTTATCATAAAACAAAACAGTAAATAATATAGCAAATCTGGCTGTATGATCAGCTAGTCGAAAAACCTATTAGCACATTTGAGGTTTACAATGGATTTCCGCAGGGCCATAGATGGCTAATCAACATAGCTGGCAAAACTGTATTTCAAACTTTTTAACAATATATAAATTTACGACATTAGGCAGATGCCGAATCACCAGCGACTGGCGAATTTCCTTATTACAATAACAAGTGTGTAGCTGACTGGTAAAATGTTCAAAATTGAAAGTTCTCGCTTAATGAAAAGACAACACAACAGTGTTTTATATTTTGCAGCATTATTTTATCAATATTTTGTTTAGAAGTAATAGTTACTAGCACGCACAGCAACTAATGTTTTTACTCATAAAATGGTGATAATAGGAACAGATTTATTATTCGACTCCAACTCACTTTGTTTTTGTGCGCGTTGACAGAAGCGTAACGCACAGTCCCGCGGAACCCTGCGACCGTTCTTGGCTGAAATCAGAATAATGTTAATGTCATTTAGGAACATCCATTTCCCTTTTAATGTTGAACACAAAATGAATAAAAGCAGGAGAGATTTTTCAAAAGCTTCAGGTTATTACTTAAACTGAAGCCGACCTTACTAAATGGAATCCACTTTACATTGTTACACCAACAATTTTCTTAATAACTTTTTGTAGTATGATGATGAGAGATAAAAAGAAATAACGTGTATAGACTTACGTTCAATTAAAAGCTTAAATCCGCAAAAACATTCATTATTAGTTATTAGCTATTTATTTGGTTATTTTGCAGCTGAAGAGGAACCTGGCTTAACACTTGATTTCCTTGACATAATATTATCATATTGATATGTTTTCTTCCTCATTCACCAGCTGCCATTTTATTTTTTCCTTGGCATTCAGTAAAATAATACTCTGTAATTTTCAATCACGGTAACAAATTTCCTCTGGGAAAATTTTTGACACATCAATATTTGTATTAATAAACCATTTAAAAAGTCTCCAGATACCACCATATCATGTATGCTAATGGTTCAGGGGTTTTAAGGGAAAGTAAAGGGAAAGTAAAGGAAAATTCAACATATACAAATTATTCTAGAATTGATACTAAAAAGGCAAAAGGAAAATACATCCACTTGGGTTCCCATTTTTCTGTGTAATCCAAGTTTTATGGGGAGTTTTTCGCCGAAGGTGGGAGAAAGTCCTTAGGGTTTTGGAGCAAACCACAAGTAAAACCAGATTAAACCTCTGTATGACTGAATTATTTATAGTAATGGGAACAAGCGTCTTACAGGGAAAAGCATGCGCTTCCAACATAAAGGCCTAAAAGGAAACTGCAAAACAAAGGAAGACAGTGTAAAACGTGGCACAATGTGAACAATGTGAAGAGTAGAAAATCAAAAATTAAAATCAACTGAATCAATGTCCATAATCGAAATCAATCTTATGATGCTAATTAAAGCCCCGGATTTTAATTATGGGTTAGTTATAATTTAACTGCATTTTCTAATAAAGTGTCCAGTAGCAGCCTGCGCTGCCCACAAACCATCTTAAATGTGTCCTTGAGGAAAACACTAAAGATGAATCCAGAGTGAACAACATTGAAGAAAAAAAATTGGTGTCTGACTGGAACAAAATTATAACACCCCCAAATAGTCAAATGATTAAGGCGTTCTATGAAGTCTCCATCTTGCTTCTAATAAAACCAACTAAAGAACTGGAAATTCACCATCTAGAATGAGGACATATAAGTGTGTTACATCTAGCATACTGCAAAAAC
Source organism: Distichodus sexfasciatus (assembly GCA_032718565.1). Taxonomy (NCBI): domain Eukaryota; kingdom Metazoa; phylum Chordata; class Actinopteri; order Characiformes; family Distichodontidae; genus Distichodus; species Distichodus sexfasciatus. Next base: position 38,638 of record JAVGVS010000639.1, on the reverse strand, counting down.
AGCCTCTACTGCAGTATAGTTTATTTCTGAAAGAAGATATCAACAGAAATCTCCATTAATAAATCATTTATCTTGTATTTCCATTTCTATGAGGTTATATTACTAGCGTGTCAGATTAACCTTAGCGAATGTAAGTAGACATGTGAGGGGGAAAAAGTTTGCCCTAGCATGGCGATGTAAATCATTTGGATTTAGTGTGAGTGGAGATGTATTTCCTGCAATGCATGTTAGCAAAATTACTAAAGCGTCGCACAGCTAATTTCAACAGCAACAATCTAACATATTTTGTATGCTTAAATTTCTTCCAAAATATTACACACAAACCCCCCCAAAAATTTTTTATACAAAAATGAAAAGTGGTACAATGTAACAGTGACAGTTTGCTAACAGCTAGCCAGCATAGCTAGCTAGCTTAAACAAATGTAACCACTCTTCTTATACTTAAAAAAATATTCCGATTAGCAGCATTTTGTCGGTTTACTGGCTAACAAAGCTAATACTAAGCCAGTTATCATATGAATTCATTGTTAGTCTTTTACTAAGAGGTTTTCCACGTAAGAAATCCAGAGCAAACTTTCATATTAAGGCATGGGCAACAAACGCATTGCTTGATTTTTGTATGTGTGTGTGTGGAAAGGTTGATTCACAGGTTAACGCCAAAAGTGTGACTCAGCAAAGCCTCAATAGATGACTTATTGAGGCTAAGACCTTTAAATAATTAAGTTAGATACACAGTTGCACATTCCCATACTCCTCCTACACGTCTACATTCAAGAATGAAGCTCGATCACGTCTAAAGTTTGCACTGATTCCCATTTTTAAAAAATTGCAGAATTTACTGCCAAGGCATCATAAGAACTAAATGTGACCCCTGCATTTGACCCATCCGTGAAGGAGCAGTGGGCAGCTTTACCTTTGTAGGGACAGCAACGGTTCTCCGTGAGTAGATTACGGTCGAGGACGAACCGGCCGACCCTCTGATCACAAGTCAACTCCTTAACACCTGCACCTTATAATATATAATATTTAGTACTTACAGGCCGTACTTACCATTGGTGTTGGTGTACTGCCGTGTAAACGAAATCAGCATGTAGCACTTCCTGTAGGTGGTGACGGCCGACCCATAACAAGGATAGAC